>SNQJ01S0085522.1:0-11810 GCA_010110895.2 Picea sitchensis | reverse complement strand
GATCTTCCATTAATAAAAAGGAGGCACTTTACAGGATTCTTGCATGTATTCACTGGTGATGTTATTCTCTAAGTTGAATGTTATTCTTGCTTTGTGATCATATTGTTTTCTGAAACTAATCTTTAAGAGTAATGAATGTTGCAGGATTTATCTTGGATACCCTTTTTCTGACTCAAAATATTTTAGTGTTTATCTTCTGGTGTTTTCAATTAAGAAATTCTTAACTGCTTCTTAGTTGAATTTATCTTTCTCATCTTTTATTTTGCCCATCATTTAAGCTACTAAAAGATCCAGTGAGTATATTATCTCGCCCTATGGAAATCTTCCTTTGCGTTTCTAGTTTGTATCTCATGTTTATTATAACACAGACCCCATAACCCAATGGAGGTGTAGACTGTCTCAACCAATTCAAAAAACACTTTGACAACAAAACCTACCTATTTATTTACCTAGCCTAATATCTAAAATTGGATACATAGCTAAATCATATAGAGAGATCCCTCTCTGGAGTTGGAAGGGCTAGATCCCAGCTTCAAAAGTGGTTGGATAAAGTTACCTTTGTAGATTTCTTCTGTTTCAACCTCTAGGAAATTTACCAAGTGATAACACTCCACACCATTTCTTACAACTCAGAAGGAGGGACATGTGTCTCTTCCTCAGATAACACAGTATACGTGTTGGCGCGAGTTTGATCAGACCAGGGTCCTTCTCAGGTTACTAACAAAAGGTACCGTTTAGTCTAGAGCACTAGCATTTTCATCTCCTCTGGAGAGAAGAAGTCTCACCTGAAGCGCTACTCAGACAGATAGATAGGGAAGGGTAGGGAAAATACTTGAGAGGATCCATAGATCCTTCAGAACTCATTCTTGATCTTGCGCAAGAGCCATGAACAGGTCTGAAACATACATGTGCAAGAATTGAACCTAATTACGTCGCTAGCAAGAATTTAAACATAGAACCATCAACTAGAACCCATAAACCATACGGAGATACTGTAATGCATAAGTAAACACACAGAGACAAATCATATTTGAAAATTTAGGTCCTTCTTCAAATCATCTTTGGAATCTTTCTTTGATTACAGACTCAGAATTACACAACAGTGCGCTATTCAGACTCTTGGCTCTGGACTCAAGTCGCAGAGCTCCAATTCTCAACCCGATAGATCCAATTCATTACAGACTCAGTACTGGACTTAACTCAACTTACAATGGTCATCAACAACTAATCCGACTAGTTAACAACAATAAGAATGACTAAATCAATCGACTCAATCACAACCCGACTAACCCTTTTACAATAATCTTGGCCAACCCTTTTACAATTATGTTTATCCCTATATATAAGTTGGGGTGTGTCTTCCTTCTCAGCTTGCACGTTTTCTTATTTTGTTTTAACCGTATGTTTATTAGCTAACGTTGCGCTGAATTTCGCAACTGTTTTTTGTTGCTCTTTCTCCAGGCCTCTAATGAAGCTTGCACAACTCGTTCTCAATCAAAACTTGCGCAATTCCTTATCCAAAAACGAAGGGCCCAACAGGCTCCGACCACAATTCTTGTCCAGGGGCATCTGTTGTTTTCCCTTGTCCATATTTTCTTCTTCCTTGGGCTCTTCTATCTATGTTTTCTCTTCTTTTACCTCTTCAAATGAAATGCATAATCTCACCCATGGTACCAATGACTGCTAGGTCTCTCAGGTTCATGATGGTCGAATTGAATAAGTTGATGAAGTCTTCTTTTGGCACAAATTGCATACCTTCGAGTCTGTCCAGGGCAATCTCCCAAAAGACATTTGTGTGCATTTGTGGGAACAAGACTGAATCCGTGAGTTCAAGGTCAAGGAGCTTAACATGCTCCACTTTCCCCTTTAGATCGCCCACTACCTCGACCCGGGGGTCATAGGGTTCATCTAGTACCGCTTATTTCCATATGAAGGCGTCACAGTTCCTTTCCCACCATTGATCAATACCAAATCTATGGATTGGAATCATTCTCCCTACAGGTTCCCTTTTAACACAGGCCCCAACAATGGAACCATTTTGTTGGAACGAGTTTGATCAGACCAGGGTACTTCTCAGCTTACCAACAAAAGGTACCGTGTAGTCTAGAGCACTAGCATTTTCATCTCCTCAAAGAAGAAGTCTCACCCGAAGCGCTACTGAGATAGATAGATACGGAAGGGTAGGGAAAAGACTTGAGAGGATCCATAGAGCCTTCAGGACTCATTCATGATCTTGCGCAAGAGCCATGTATAGGTCTGAAACATACATGTGCAAGAATTGAACCTACTTACGTCACTAGCAAGCATTTAAACATAGAACCATCAACTAGAACCCATCAGCCATAAGGAGATACTGTAATGCATAAGTAAACACATAGAGACACGTCATATTTGAAAATTTAGGTCCTTCTTCATATTATCTTTGGAATCTTTCTCTGATTACGGACTCAGAATTACACAGCAATGCATTGTTCGGACTCTTGGCTCTGGACTCAAGTTGCAGAGCTCCAATTCTCAACCTGATAGATCCAATTCATTACAGACTCAGTACTAGACTTAACTCAACTTACAATGGTCATCAACAACTAATCTAACTGGTTAACAACAACAAGAATTACTAAATCAATCGACTCAATCACAACCCGACTAACCCTTTTACAATAATCTTGGCCAACCCTTTTACAATTATCTTTATCCCTATATATAAGTTGGGTTGTGTCTTCCTTCTTGGCTTGCACGTTTTCTTGTTTTTTTTCAATCGTATGTTGCTTAGCTGACATTGCACTGACTTTTGCAGTTGTTTTATATTGCTCTTTCTCCTGGCCTCTGATGAAGCTTGCGCAACTCGTGCTCAGTCAAAACTTGCGCAATTCCTTATCCAAAAACGAAGGGCCCAACAATATGTACCCATCCCCGTGTCTTGAAAAGACACATGTTTTATGTTGTAGGAAGCCGGTACAACCTGCTCTCGGTATTTTGGCTCCCTTCTACTGACAACTTCAACACCTTTATGAGGAAAGGTGAAGTGAGTTCCTTCCACGAAATAACAACCCTTTTTTACTTTGGTGGACCACTCCATCCCTAAAAGCATGCCATATGCTTCAAGAATGTCTACTACGATCACGTTTATGAGCATGCTCACATATCAAGCTCAATTGAAAGTAATGGATAAGTCCTTAATGTAACCAACGGTTTCTACAGTCCTTGAATCCAAAGCTAACTGATATTTACATGGGCATGTTGTTGTTTATCTTTCATTTTGTGGTCGGTCTTCCCGACCTRTCTATATGAGTTATTGACCCAGGTTTCATTTCATTCGGGTTTCCAACAAAGACTCTAAAACTATCGGCCCTTCTAGTAAACCAGAAGGCAGGACAGTACACAGAATGCACTACGCAATCTCACCCGTGATAGCTTTAAATGGGTGGTTGTAAGACTCGGGAATTTACAGCCTAGGATTGAGTATGAGATAGGGGTTTATTAATTAGATCCATACACTACGAACTATAAGGGTAATCTACCTATTCTTCACAGGTGCACATTCTCATTACACAGATTACTTCCCAAGCAGCATATTTGTGTTCCATAACAATGTATGAACTCATTTATTAAGGATAAAAATAACATGTTGAAAGAAAGTAAAGATATTCATACATTCATCACATTACACAGTTATTACCATGGTTCACCCCCTCCTGGGCTACATCCACAAAGATTTGGCTCTCGGCTCTTTTATTATGGCAGTTCTGCATTTTTGGCACCGCACGCTTACAATTCCCCTCTTATGGGTAAGATCTATATGAGGCGAACTAGATCGCACCAGGCTCTATATCCTGCGAACTAATCCTCAGATCACCTTCTCTCCTCCTTTCTAGCTCAACAGTTTACAAAAATGGTGCATAACAGTCAAAATCGTATACCGCATACGCTCATGCATAACTACAGTAAAAGATGGGATAACAATACTAACACCCCAAGCTAATACACAACTTTTCAACATAAAGAAGTCGAACCTCTACATGATACCTACGCATCTATATTTATACATTTCAGGCTCTTCAGCCATTTACAAAGAATTAAAAAAACCTTAACCCTACCGATGTTAGGTCTTCCTCCCATGCACGTGTGTTGTTCTTCCTCCAGCTGTCACTTTCCTTGTGCACGCTTTCTTGCATGTGCGCATGTTGTTCTTTCTTCATTTGTTACTTCCATTTATGCATGCTTTCTTTCCCATGATCATCCTTCTTTCCACTTCAGCCTAGTGCCAACAGGCCCCCAACACTGACATGTGACTCATCCTGAGTCACCTAATCTTTCTGAGCTACCTTGATCTCCTTGGTAATCGTCTAGAACTTTTCCTTCAGCTTTGCTCCTTTTTTCAGTGCCTGCGCGGTCTTCTCCTTAATGGTATCCACTACCTAAACTTCCACTTCGTCGCTTAGTAATCCTACACATTATGCATGTGTCTGTGTTATCTTTGTTCTAGCTCCTTCTGCATATGCGAGTACTTCTACTACCCATTCCTGTAGTGGTTCTATTTGAGCCTGACGCTCTTGTTTGTTCGTTTGCACAGTGATAAGTTCTGCCTGCATCTTCTTCAGCTCTTGAGTTCCCTTGACATGTTCTAGGAGTGGTATGGTCTTTTGCCTCTGTTTGAGTTCTTGGATCCTTGCATTGATCCTTCCTTCTTCCTTGTCCTAGCGTTGGACCTGTGGATCCTCCTTCAGTCTTATCCAAAGTTGCGTTGCTTTATCATACAAGTCAGTTGTCGTGCTAACCTATGTCTCTATCTCCTGTAGTTGTTTTGTTGCTTCTTGCCTCCTTTTCTCCTTCACCACTGGTGGAGTTGTTGGTGTGAGTTGTTCTCAAAGACCCTCGATCTCCTTCTGATATCGATCAATTACCTGTGCAATCTAGTCGATATTTTATGTGACTGGGAGTTTGTTTCCTTACGCAGTGCTTGGAAGTTTCCTAAAGATTTCTCCCACTCTTCATTCCAGTTCATTCCTGCATTCTTTCTCCTCCTGAGTTTCGGATTTGGCCTACTCACAATCTTTCTACAGTGCTTCCCGCTTCTTCGTTGCTTACTATATCTCAACTAAGTTTTTATGTGCCCGAGACTGCATTTCGTGGTCGATGCTAACCTGCAATTTGTATATTTCCCATGATGGAATCCTCGTCAAGACCAATTGGATGTGGTCCAAATCCTTTAGTGGTTTCTGTCCCACGATTTCGTCCATTCTCAGCATGCTAGGTTTTATGTAGACCGTTGTGTGTGTGTGTGGCATTGGAAGGACTGGGTCTCTTTCTTCTACCTCCATTCTTTTGTTGGTATGTGTTGTCAATGGCTCTATGCCTCTGCTACTACTTTCTCTCTGGGCCTCGTCGAGTGTCCTGAGGAGTTTTCCCATTTCTGCTAGCTCTTTTTGCAGTTTATCCATGTGATGTGTTGCATGATCGAAGTCTTCTACTAGACAATCTTGGACCATTCTAACGATCATTTCTCCATTGTCCTCCATTGTCCTCCATTATCATATAGTCTAGTGGTGCTCGTTGTGCCTTTGATTTCCTGTGCGCCCTGTTGTCTCCACAGCTGGTCTTTTTTTCCCCCATAGTTCCTGTGTGCTGGAATTTGGGGCGGTCTCCTCCACTCCCTTAGCTTGTTTCGGTTGTTCATCCATCACCTTTGAGCCCTTATGGGTTCCTATCTGCTTTGACCCTTCATCTACCTGATTCGGCTTGTTTTGGCCCGTCCTTGGTTTCTTGGGCATTGGGATTTGCGAAGGTTATGTTTCTGCCTGCGCCGCCTCTCCTTCTATTGTTCTTTCTGGTACTTCCCGGGGAATGGATGGGATTCTCCATTCATCAAGCCATTCATTGATGACCATGTCTATATCACCTTCTATGATGCAGTAGCGCATCGGTATCCACTGTTTATTTGTATCCTTCCTTGGTTGTATCCACATGGCTTGACGTGTAGCCCAAAGGTTAGCGATGTCACCATATCGCGCGAAAGCCTTTGGTGTTATTCTCCATAATCGGTTGATAGCTTCATGTGTGTCCCATAGGTATGCTTCAAATACGATTCCATTCTCCCTCTTATGCCTGGCCTATGGCCTGGATCTTAGTAATAGATATCTCTCTCCCGCTGGTTGCGGTCTAGTACAAAAACTTACATACTCTGGTTCCCGCCATCCCATGAAGGCTATGAGGGTAAGCAGCCATGAGTAATGGAACTCTGTATTGAGGTTTTACGCATCCTTTCAATCCACTTGGAATAAGTTTAATAGATAAGGTGCCCAGCTCACTAAGGTGCCTTCTGCACACTGAGCTACAACTGCAATGACTCATGCTGGTACTTCTTCTTTGCGACATTTTCTTAACAATTTGTAGGCTAGGATCTTTGCGCCCAATTGTGTCGTTGCATTGTTTATCTGTTTGATTATAATTCCTCTTGTTCCCCTTGGTGTACCATATTTCTTCTTTGTTTCCTCTGCTAATGACTTATCCTTGGATTTATCATCTAGAATCAGTGCGGTGTCCATACCGCGACTGGGTAGTCCTGTTATCTACGCGATAAGATCAAAATTTATTTGGATGGGTTTGTCTAGCCATATGTCCCCTCCGTGCATGACTGATAACAGTTTTTTGACACATGTTGTCGTGTACTAGCCTCTACCAAAATGTGGAAGTTTCAGCAACCCTAAAATTCTTGTTTTGTCCAGTCCAACTGCCCACTAATGTGGTTGGTTGATCAGTTCTCCAAGTTGGTTTACCACTATTTTATGCATAAAAACCCTTGGTGCAAGTTCTGGGTACTTGTCTTTGTCTAATCATGGTCGGAATACTTGAGCTTCCCAACGTGACCCAGTAGTTGCGGATCTACCTATACTCCATCTGGTATGCGTGGTAGCACAATTTCTGTTGTCGGTTTCTTGCGGGGTGAGATCGGTATCTAAAATTTGTCTTCCTGTTGTAGTGGTTGGTTCGAAGTTCCTGCAACTTTCGATTTCTCCCATGTAAGACTCTCTGGCCAAGCCGAGGTAGTTCCAACGGTCTCCTCTTTTGGTTGACCTAGGTTGGGTACCTGTGACCCGTTTGGTTTCATTTCTACTCCCAGATTCTGTGTCATTTCATTAACTTCCATGGTTGCTTCAGTGCTTTCTAGTTGCACTTCCCATTGGGTTTGCGCTTCCTCGTTCTGAGGCTCCTGCGCTGCTACTGGCATATCCTCTTTCATGGCCTCTACTTGTGGTTGTTAAATCTCTTCTAGTATCAATGTAGATTTCACCGATATCATCTCTGGGGATGGGATCTCGTCTATATTGATGATCTCTGGTTGTTGTTGCTCGTTTTCTTCCAGCGATCCTCGTGACCTAGTTTGAACCCTGGTCGGTCTGGTTGTTTGGCCTGGTTATGTGGGATTCGGTGGTGCCATAGTGGTGACTGTCGAATGTTTGTTGAGTTTGAATGACTTTGGTGAGCTCGTTGGTCTCGCTCTGCTCATTCTGGCTGTTGTGGCTCTTTCTCTGTTCTCCTTTCGCGAATAGACCAGTTGCTTTTGTGCTCGCATGTTGTATGGGCTTGTCATGAAGATTGTTGGGGATGCTTCCTCCATGATGTGATTAATGCACCATAACTGTGGGTTCAATGCCTCTACAGTGGTTTTGTACTTCCCATTACACTTACTTTGTCATTTCCAGTTGGCGTGTTTAATGTGATGTTCCATCAGTCATTGTCGTGCCTTAATTTCATGTAGTGTTGTCCTGTCATCCTAATTTTGTCGACTTTCCATTTCTCGCTTGTTTTTCTTTGGTCTGTAACCGTTTTCCTTGCCTTCGCTGAATTTGTGTTTCAAATGTTATGTGTCCTTTCTATCTCTGGCATGATTTTGGATTTTTAGTTTTGTTTCCTCTTGTTGTTCTTTGTTTTGATTTTTTATTTTTTTTCTTTTACTGTTCAGTGGGTGGTCGACTGTCCTTGTACAGCTTCATCCATCTCCCTTTGATCATTCCTCTGAGGTCTGTGCCTGATAAATCTCTTAATTGTACAGTGCCTCCGTCTATTACATATTTTACCTCGTATGGTCCTAACCAATGCATTCTCAACTTTCCTAGGTGCTGAAACAATTTGTTGTCATAGAGAAATAATAGATCTCCTTCCTTGAACGTCTTATTCTTGATGTGTTGATCGTGCCAAGATTTGTCTCTAGCCTTCTACACTTGTTGATGGAATCCTGCTAGGATTCAGTTTTCCTCCATTGACAATAGTTGGTTCAGTATTTCCTGTATTGTGCCTCGTTCGGTCATTTGTGTGATAGCAGCTACGCGTAAGTTGGGTACTAAAGATTCTAATGGCACTACTGCTTCTTGGCCATAGACTAGTTTGAATGGTGTGTTCCCTATCAACCTTTTGCATGTCATCCTATACGCCCATAATACTGCAGGTACTTTGAGGTCCCAGTCGCCTCTATTGATGTTACAGATCTTTGTTAGTGCGTTCTTGATAATTTTGTTGAAGGCTTCTACTGTGCCATTTGCTAATGGATGATATGGTGTGCTCTTCTAATGATGAACTTCAAACTCTTTGAGCATCGCGCGGACGGTGTTATTTTTGAAGTGTGTGCCTTGGTCGCTCATCAAAACTCTTGGGCACCCAAACCTATTAATTACTTGTTCGAATAAGAAGTGTACAGTTGTCTCTGTGCTATAGTATTTTACTGGTGCATCTTCCGCCCATCTTGTTAGGTATTCCATCACGGTGATGATGTATCTTGCCCCTGTTCTTTTGGCTGGTGGGTTAATTGGCCCCACAAAGTCTATTTCCCATTTATCAAATGCATGTAATGTTACTTGCAGTCATAACAACATCTCATCCCTTCTGTTGGGTTTTCCCACCCGTTAACAGACATCGCATCTCTGACAGTACTCTTTCGAATCTCTGTGGAACGTTGGCCACCATAATCCTGCACATAGTACCTTCTGCGTGGTATCTTTTCCTGCATACTGTCCTCCTGTCATTCCCTCATGGTCTTCTGCTAAAATTATTGGTCGTTCGTTCTCTAAAACGTACCTTCATAAGATGTTATCTATGCCCATCTTGTATAGATGTCATGTGATCAGTTGATAGTTGGTTGTGCAGACTACCAGGTTCTTCTTCTATGCGGTGGTATATTCTTGTGGAACGGTACCTGTGCTCAAGTACCGGATGATCTCTGCAAAGTAGTCATTAGCAATTTGTACTAAGAATAACTGTGCATACAGAAAGTTGTCTTCTAAGTTCATGGTTTCTTCTCCATTTCTGACCCGTGATAGGTGGTAAGGTCCTGCATTCAGTTTTCTTGGTTTGACTATTACTTCGAAGTCAAATTCTTGAAATAACAATAACCATCGACAGAATCTCCCCCCCAACACTGGCTTGTTGACTAGGTATTTCAGGGCTGAGTGATCTGTAAACATCTTAAAATGTTTTCCCAATAGGTAATGTCTGAACTTCTGCAGTGCGTAAACCATAGTTAGGCCTTCTCTTTCTGTCGTGTTATAATTTTGCTCTGAGTCTGATAGTTTTCTACTTGCGAATGCTATCGAGTGATCCAAGTCTCCTACTCCTGGTTGCTCTAAGATAGCTCCAAGTTCTATCACTGATGCATCTACATGTACATGGAATGTCTTTTCTCAGTTTGGAAATACTAATATCGGTGTAGTAACCATATTTTCCTTTAATGTATTCAGACTGTRTTGACACTCATCATTTCATTGGTACTTTTTATCCTTCCTTAACAKCTTTTCCATTGGTGTTTTGATCTGCGCATATCCTTTGATGAATTTCCTGTAGTATCTGGTATGTCATAACGTCGTTCGTAGCTAACGGACTGTTTTTGGAGCTGGTAAGTTCACAATGACTGTGATCTTTGYTGGATCCACTAGTAAGCCTTGTTTGCATACTATGTGGCCCAATAGTATCCCAAACGGTGTCCCAAATATGCATTTCTTGATATTCAGTGATATCTGACACTGTTTGCATCGTTCTACCATCAGATGTAAAACTTCCACATGGTTTTTAAACAGACTATAGATTGTCCATTCATCCAAGTATACTTCGAGAAACTGATGAACGAATTCTTTAAATGCTACGATAACCACTCTGGAGAATATTGTTGGTGCATTATTCAATCCAAATGGCATGACTGTATACTGGTAAGATCCCCATTCTATCGTAAACGTGGTCTTGTATCTATCCTCCTATGTTATCTTAATCTGATGGTAGCCTGAGAATCCATCAGTGAATGAGTAAGCTTCATGTCCCCCCACATTATCTAACACTTCATCCGTGAACGGTGTAGGGAATGGGTCGTGTAGGCATGCATCATTCAACTTCCTCAAGTCGACGCAGATCCCAATCCATCTTCCTTGCTTCTTGTCCTATACTACCATCAGGCTTATCCATTTTGATTCCTCGATTGGTTTGATTATGTTGGCTTCGAGAATCCAGTCGATCTCCTCTTTAACTTTATTTTTATATATGGGGTTCAGTCTATATGGTTGTTTTCTAATCGGTCTCACTTCAGGTCCAAGTGGTATCTTCATCTCTCCCATTTCTCCTGCTATACCCTTCATCTCTGTAAATGTAGTAGGAAATAAGTCGTTGTATTCACACAACAACTCTGTGATGCTTTCTACTGTTGGCTCATCCCAGTAGTCTCCAATGTTGGCCATTTTGGGATGTTTAGTTGTTCCGATGTTAACTTTCTTTACTTTGATTGGCATGGAAATCACTTTCAATTCTATGGGTAGTCCCTCCACATATCTTTCGCCTTCTACTTCTTCAATCTGAATATCGCATGGGTCATCTTCGTCTGGTGCTTCCTCCTATACATGGTAACATGGCAGTAGTTCCTTGATTGTCTGGTTATTCCGTTGTTTTTCTTCTATGATGGTTTCTATTTTTGGTTCTTTGATGAATATTACTCCTCTTATCTATTTAAGGGTTGCATCTATGTTGGGGTTCTCATGCTCGAATGAGAAAGTGACTGCGAAGTTTTGCTACAATATTCGCCATGTTGTAGTTCTTTTGCGCAATTCCTGGTCTGTGTACTAGTTTGTTGGTATGCCCTCTAAAGTATGTATGAAGTGATGAGGCCATTCCTCCGGTGGTGTCATTTTCCATAGTGTTCTACACGCCTCCAAGTGCTTCGATGGTGCTCTGTGTCCATCGTAGTTCTGTTGTTTGTTGTTTTTTTGCTCTGCACCGAACCTTATGCGCAGTAACCACTTACATTGATACCAGTCTGTGATAGTCTCTTTGTGTGCACCCCACCATCTTGTGGGTGTGGCTTAAATCCAGTGCTCGTAGCCTCTGGTTCTCTAATACTTTGTCTTCATATTGTGTCAAGAATGTATCTCTGATTTCTATGTCTATCCACAATACTATGCGGTCTATCCTTGCACATCTTCTCGTGGATACTTTGTGTAGTCTCTGTTGCCAGTTTTCTAACCTGGTGTCTAAGTCTGTTGTGCATGAAGTAATGCTCTGCCAACTGAGTACCCCGTCTGCAGTTGGGTTTACGTAATCTTCATTGCGCAGTTGTCTTGTACAACTGGCCGATCTCTTCTAAGTCCAGGCAAGTGGGTTCTACGAACCTCTCCCCTTATAATGGGTCGATTGGTGCTATGACCCTATAATCTCCAGTTTCAAATGTCATTTTTCTTGTTTTTAAGTTAATTATGTCCTGATTGTCAAATGTCCTATCCAGACCGAGTAGTGTCAGGTACGGTGTTGTGCCATCTACTATTTCGATAACTTCAAATTCT
>SNQJ01S0085521.1:5635-18859 GCA_010110895.2 Picea sitchensis | reverse complement strand
GAATATGGATCTCCACTAGGCCTCGATTTCCCTAGAATTTATCATAGGATGTTACCCTTTTTCTCGTTGCATTTTCCTATCACTCCCATAAATTTCTTGTAGGTCCCCCCTCATTTGTGTAGATGGATCAACCCTTCCATTTTATGCATTTCCCATCTATTTGGTGATATATCCTTCATCACATAGGCACCTTGGTATAGTGACCCCGGTTGAATTTTGGTGCCCATGATGTTTCATTCCCCTAAGGGTTGGGAGTCTAGTTAGTCTCCATCCCATAGTTGAGCCACATTCCTTTATTCTCATCATGTTGACATCCATACCCTCTAGACTCCCATGTTTCCAGTTGCTATGTATTGTATTTTCACTTCACATAATCCCTTTTCCTTATCATTCAATGATTATCCATAATACCTACATGTTTATACCGTAATTGGGGGCATGCATGTTGCATACCACCTCCACTCCTAGTTGGGGGCATGCATGTTGCATACCATCTCCACTCCTAGTTGGGGGAATCACACATGCCCTCCTGAATATCCCCATTGTCTCTTTTAGGAGGGAACTCGTTTGTGTCTTTTCCTCCAGGTAGGCCCCATTGGCACTCTCCATAGGGTCATGTCGTTTTGATAGGTTTCCCCTCTTTGAATTCCAATTGGGTTTTGAAGAATTTTGTTATATTCCCTATTTGGATGGTACAATCATTTCATCCATCTCTTGACCAT
This sequence comes from Picea sitchensis, assembly GCA_010110895.2. Lineage (NCBI taxonomy): Eukaryota > Viridiplantae > Streptophyta > Pinopsida > Pinales > Pinaceae > Picea > Picea sitchensis. The sequence continues at coordinate 18,137 of SNQJ01S0085521.1, read as the reverse complement.
CCCCATTTCCACTCTCGGGTGGGTTCTATCATTTTCAATTAGCTTTCCCCATTAGCATTCCAATTAGGTCTTGATATTTCTTATTCTATCCTCCTCTCAGATATTACAACACTTCTCTACTTATCTAGAATAACCCTAATGGCATTATACAAAGTTCTTAATTTTCCAGTTGGTATCCCCCACCAAGGTCTGATTTTTTATACCCTCCACTTGGATATTACAAATCTCACCTTATCTGCCCGATTAGCCCCATTGGCATTATCAGGAGGATTTTCCCCACTTCCTGGTTGATCTCCCCCATTGCAATTCCAATTGGGGATTATATCCCTTAGTCCAATGTTGAGCTTTGTTTGATCCCACATTACAATCATACAAACATTTCCCTTTTTCTTTGGCATCACTCCATTTGTATGCTCATGAGATACCTCCCCCTTTCCAGTTGATTTCCTTCACAAGGATTCCCACTAGATATTGTGTGTCTAGCCACATTGGTTTGATTTGTTCTATCCTCCTGTTGGATATTACAAATATTACCTTACCTTCCTTGTTATCCCAATTGGAATTATTAGGGAGATTTCCCCAATTCCTCATTGGTTTCCCCTCTTCGGATTCCAATTGGATATTGATGTCTTATATTCTATCCTCTACTCGGGTAGTACAACCCTTGGTCCCTTTCCTACTAGCCTAATTAGTGCTATGAGGAACGTTATGTTAGTTCTTATTTGGTCTCTCCATTTGGGTCCTAGTTGGACCATGGTGTCGTTTTTGATATTCCCCATTTGGATAGTACAACTTGGTATCCCCCTTTCCTTTTCTCTTGCTTAGCCCCATTGGATTTCTCAGGAGACATCTTCCCCTTTCCAGTTGGTTTCCTCCACTAGGATTCCACCTGGATATTGTGTTCTTTAAAAAAACACTTGGCTTGACTTGTTCTATCCTCCATTTGGGTATTACAATTCTTTCCTAGCCCCTTTGGAATTCTCTAAGAAACCTTGTACTTTTGTTGTATCCAATTCTCACTTTGGTAGAATTCTAATGTTTCCCTTGTTCATAGCATCAAAGATGAGTCACCTTTGTGTCTGATGGAGTGTCTTCAGTTTCACATTGTGTCCTTTTGCAGTTTTTCATCATCTCCATGAGCCGTACCCATCACATGTTTACCAGCTACCCACCTACAACTGTCCCATTGATGCCATTGACCAACATTATTCCCAGTCATCCACCACTCCATATGGAACATTTTTAGTTGTTGTCAGGTCAACCATGCATTTATGCTCTGAATAAGGGAAATCTTGAGGCCACCTGTCTTCTCCTTCCTTCTATCCCTGGTGCCCGTACCTATCATTCACATTATGTTTTTCACCTCATGTTGCTTCCAAGAAGAGTCCTCCTTGGTTCCAACAGGCCTTCCCCTATCGTATTCATCACTTTTATTATAGGGGTTTGGCTTAAAGGATTGTCTCCTTTGGATTCCCTACATCCTTAGTTCTTTGGTGGTCTTTTATTTAATCAAATTCACCTCCTCGTTGCACATTTGAGACTCATAAACTTAATAGTTCATTGCTCCAGTTCCTAATGCCATCATGTCAGACATGTGTGAGATGTAGTATACCTCAAGAGGGGGTTTCCCTTCAAGAATTCCCCCGCATGTTTCGACCTCAACAACTACTTCCAAAGTTATGGCTTCACATGTTGTTCTTTGGATACCAGACCTACAGATACTCCTTCACTTTTGGAACCAATGGAATTTCCTCTATCGACATCAACACATGTATTCTAGGGGATAACCCTTTGTACTCTGGTACCTATCCACCCCATTGATGGGATGCCTTGGACCAAGATGAGAGATTCATCATTTCTCTCATACTTGGTAGGATCTCACGTGCTCAACTTTAGCACCTCATCACACCATTGAGATATGTGCATACATATATGATCCATCCTTAGATGTAGGTCCTCATATTTGATTGGCTTTGTCCCATAGTTCACAGAGCTCCTTGGTTGGGTTTCTCTTCAGTGAGATCATGATATATTTGTGGAGCCACATTCCTGTTCAACAGGTTTTCTCAAGGTGCTTCAACCCCCTTCCTTCATCATGGGGGAATCATTTCTTATGTACCCAGTTTCAATCACAGTTGGGATGTACTTCAGACTTTCCCATCCAAATATATGTATATGAGGGACTGGGATAGTTTGGACATGATTTTCCAACACCATGTTCTATTTGAAACTTCTTCATTGTCTCACTATTGATATCATGAGTTATCTCGACGAGTATGGGTATGCCTACCTCGTTCCATTGAGATCATGTACCTCACCACCTTTTGACCCTCTTGTTGACATGTGATTTTCTGTGACCTCTTCGACAATTGGGCCTCTCTTTTTTCCTGTGTCATTTTTCTCTCTCTTCAGCTGACCCATATCCCTATGAAAGAAAACTATAATTTATTTCTGTCATGTGATTTGGTCCTCAAAATCCAAAATCCTTTCACAATGTATGATCATTGCTCCTAAGAGTATCCAAGATGACCCTCAAAGTTCACAACTCAAAAATGAAATGAACTATCATGATTGATATTCACCACACTTGTTGTTCACTAGCATTGCAGAACAAATCTAGACTGACAAGGCACCTTCATAAAAGTTCAAGATAATTAATTATGGAAATGTATTTTTTGATCGTGTATGAAATTCAAAATATCAAACTAAAAAAAATATTTTTATTGAGATATATAGTCAAAATAATTTATTTGCAAAGTAGTTAATATTACAATGGGATTTAATATAAATTATGCTAAACTTATCATTAAATGTACAAAGTAGAAAGTATTTTTAGCCAATCCAATATATATCAATTTGCAACATAATATATGCAATGATGCACATTCAACAAAATTACATAAATGTAAATTTCATAAACTAAAATCACATTAATTAGCAATTTACAAATATTTAAATATATTTTTAAAAGAAATGAATATATGGAATCACATCTATGGAATTCAAATAAATCATAGATTGAGCAAGATATGTTAATTAACATAAATTATAAATTGTGGGTGGATGCCTCTTAGCTGATAAGACAAACTTTACTTGGCCCTTATCTCCACTAGCATCCATTACCATGCTTTATTTACAAAACATGGATGAGAAGGGAAATGTTGTTGAGTGAGGAAATCAAGAGAAGTTTTTTCGAATTCGAAAATGGGTGTTGAGGGAGTAAATAAGCTAGAAACAACATTAAACATTGGCATGATTTCACCTCTCCTCGATCATGTCATTGTCACTTTCCTCACTATTGGAAATATTAATTATAAGTCGTGTATTTTACGTTTACGCCAACTTTTTTTTTCATGGAAAGCATGCGTGTTTCTACAGTCTGTCACAACAAGAAGGAGCATATTTAATGAATTGATCTTTAATCTTTCTCGAGCTCTGTTATTCATATAGAGTCAGTCGTATTTATTTTCGTATTAAATGTTTGAGTCGGTTTACTTCTACAAGAAGTCTCAATCTTAGTCTTTATATTACCAAGTTTGTAAAGACTCAATATACAAAGAGAGTGTTAATACATAGGAGAAACAACTGTGAAGAGAGTCGAAGAAGTCTGAGAGAACAAGCTCTGTGTTTTTGAAAGTTTGCAGAAGTTGTTGGAGTCGAAGCTCTGTATACTATTTTGTAAACATCGAGCAACATTCAAGTTCGTAATATATTAAGTATTTGTGTGTTGATGTATTTCTGAGTTCTGTTGTGTTCAAAATTTTTGAAAATACATTCTCTATGTTTTTTGCACAAGCTTAAGTAGGTTCATAAGTTCTTGAATCTGCACTGAAAGTATACATGTGATTTTATGTGCTAAGAGTAGCACAATTTCGATTTTATTTCAATAATTTATGTTATTAAGTGTTATCATCACAGTGAATGGTATATAGTGTGGTATTGAATCTGTGCTGTAAGTCCTGAGAGCTCAACGACATAGAATTCAACTGTGCAGTCTTTGCAACTGTGTTGCGCAGGGTTTGTCTACGCACCGTAGATCTAAGATCTGGTATTGAAGTAGGTTTATCAGGGTAGGTTTCAAGAGTAGTTTTAAAGAGAAACAACTCTATTTTGAGGTGAAATCATGTCTTCAACTTCAAATCTGCAACCTCCCACTTTTACAGGAAAAAAATATGAATTATGGTCCTTGACCATGAAGACATTATTTCGGGGTCAAGATGTATGAGATATAGTAGAAAATGGCTATGTGGAACCAACATATCAGGCAACATACAATGCCCCTCACAGAAGTTGAGAAGGATGCCTTGAAAGATCAAAGGAAGAAGGATGGAAAGACAATTTTTTACATACATCAAGCCATGCATAAGAGCATACTCCCAAGAGTAGCATCCAAAAATAAATCCAAAGAAGCATGGGACATATTACAATTTTTTTATCAAGGTATGGACAAAGTCAAGACTTCAAAATACAAATTCTTAGAAGAGATTTTTAAGCTTTGTTAATGAAAGACACAAATTCAGTAGATTCTTTTACACCCATGTTATTGGCCTGATAAATCAGATTAAGTCTCATGGAGAAACCATAGAGGATAGGAAGTTTGTTGAAAAAGTACTTAGGAGCCTTCCTCCTAAATTTGATTCTCTTGTTGTGACTTTGGAAGAGAACAAAGACCCGAGTCAGTTTAGTTTAGATGAGTTGCAAGCGTCCCTCATTAATCATGAACACAAATTAAATAGGTCAAACATGTCAATAGAAAATGCATTTTCCACACAGTGATATATAATCCATGGAAGAGGAATACAGAGAGCTAACTCTAGAGGAAAAGGAAGTATTTCTGCTATAGGAGGACGCAATAGCATTCCTGGAGATATTGGTGGTAGAGGTCAAAATCAAAATACCAGTAAGCCAAGTAGTCATAGATTTGATAAATCAAATATTCAGTGTGATTACTGTAAAAAGTATGGACATTATGCATATGAATGCATGAATATATAGTATAATCAGATAAAGCAAAGTCAATATCATCCAAACAATGCAAATACTCACTCCAGTATTATGTTTATGGTGCACGCTGAAGAGATGCCCATAATTTCCCCAGTTGAACACAATGTTGCTCAAGAAAGTTCACGTGACATATGGTATTTAGAATCAGGCTGCAGTAATCACATGAAAAGAAACTTATAATTGTTTTCTAGTTTGGATAAGTCATTCCAAACTAAAGTTACACTTGGAACAGATATCCAAGTCATTGTCTTGGGTAAAGGAAGTATTAACATTTTAACTAAAGAGGGGGAGAAAAAAGTTATGCCTGATGTATATTATGTTGCTAGCCTAAAACATAATTTGATGAGCATGGGACAATTATTACAAAAAGGGTACATAATCTACATGGAAGATAATCACTATGTGATATTGGATAGATATCTAAGAAACTAGCTTATTACAAGAATTCAAATGACAAGCAATAGAATGTTTCCATTGACATTGAAGCCATCCATGAAGAGAAATACAATGCAATTTTTCTATGACACAAGATATGTGCACTCTGACATTGCATTCAAAGCAGAAAGAGAAGAAGTAAGTGCGTGCAGTTCCAAGGAAGGAAAAGTTAGTGCACACAGTTTTAAGAAAGAAGAAGACAGTGGCACAGAGTTACATGCAACATTCCAATCTAAAGTGCAGGATGATTCCTGGATGTCACATTTCAAATTTGGACATTTAAACTTTGGAGGTATGAAGTTGCTACATAGAAAGTATATGGTGAAGGGTTTGCCATTGATTGAAAAACTAGAAAGAATATGTGAACGATGCATCTTTGGAAAGAAACATAGAGATCCATTTCCAGTTGTCAAGTCATATAGAAAAAAAGCTCCACTAGAAATTGTACATTTAGATATCTGTGGACTAATGAAAACACCATCTATAGGAGGAAACACCTATTTTCTTACATTTATTGATGATTTCTCAAGAAAAAATGGATTTATTTTCTAAAACATAAATCTAATGCATTTGTTGCTTTCAACAGTTCAAATCACTTGTGGATAAGAAAAGTGGTTATTACATCAAGGTTTTGAGAACTGACAGAGGTGGTGAATACGTTTCAAGAGATTTCCAATTTTTTTGTAAAATTCATGGCATTCACAAGAAATTCACTACGCGGTATACACCACAATAGAATGGTGTCACAGAGAGAAAGAATTGAACCATCATGGAAATGGTGTTGACGCAAACCCCCCCCCTACCTCAGCAGGTTCTATACGACCTCCTGGTCTAAGGATCGTTCTTTAATGCCTCTGAGTTGGATCGACTCCTTTGATTCCCAACTGGAACCTCAATATTCGATCCACAGGTCCTTCATGAAACTCCACCTACAAAAGCATGCCATAGGCGCGAGCTTTCACTTGCACACAGCCTTAGCATGACCACGATTTTTTCCTGAAATGGAATTTCGGGTTTTGGGACTCTCTGAGTCCTGATGTCAAGAGCCCTTGACTCTTCTATCTCCCGACACCCAAAGTGTCGATTTGTCGAAATGGCTTTAGTCATGGTTAACCGCATGGGCTACACTCTTAGTTCATATGAAGCCTTCCCATATGACCGCATTCCTCTTCGGGGTTCACCGACTCAAAGCACCTAGCTTCCTGTCTTCAAGACTCCCGAAAAGATGATTTCTGAAATGCTAAAATGCATATTTCCCGACTTTCTCCTCCTTTCGCAATTTTAGGTTTTTTGATGCCAAAATGCTCGGTTCTCATATCCTCGGAACTCCTGAAGTTTCGAACTCCGAAATATCGATTAATATAGCCGTCCTCCACGTCCCATGCTATTCCTCAACAACTTCGGGTTTTCGCGTTTTAGGCTTTCCTGATGCAAAGTTTCCTCTTCATTTCCCTGCTCTCTAGACTTCCCGGTATCTGAAATACCAATACAGTCCTTTCATTCCTAGCCGAGATCAACGGCTGTGATCCACTCTCAAATCAATGGCCCTAATCCTTTCGGGATCCCCATTCCTAAGAGCCCAGATTTCATGTCCTCAAGATTTCTTAAATCCCAATATTTGGTATGCCGAAATCTGGATCTTGCCCTCGGAACCCGGCAACACTCCTTCTACGTTTTTGGGAATTCGCGTTTAGGAACTTTGCAACTCCTAGCACAACAATGCCTTGTCCTCTCATACTCCTAGTATCCAAAATACCAAAGTACCGAAATCAAAGGGAGATCAACGACTGTGATCCTCCCACATCCAACGGCTCACGTCCTTTCGGGGATTTTCTCGAAACCTCAAATGTGTGCTCCACAGATGGATGGTCCAGATCGTTTCGAGACTTCTCTAGTAGTGAAGCTGAAAGACTCCCTTCTCTGCTTCCTAAGGTCTGAATCCCCAATATGAAAGGGTCTCACGACACCTGTCCTCTGCAGATGGATGGCTCAGATAACTTCAGGACTTTAGGACCCGCGAGTCCTAATCTCCGGTCCTTCGTCCTTTGAACCTTTGAATTCCCGAAGTTCAAAATCCCAATACCTCTACCCCGTCAGGATTTTTTCGGGTTCTCTTCTCTGCACGTGAGGATTTAAACCTCGTGTAGATTTCCACAGATCCGACGACTATCGATCCATGTACCCAGATCTGACGACTCAGACCTGTTCTTCTACTACGCCCTTCCTACACTGCCTAGACATGAATTCATGGTCCATATCGTCTTGGCTGATCCAATGGCAGTTGTGATCCTCTTGTTGAGCATGCTCTTTCTTCCCAAAATTTGGAAGATTTCCCAAATGCTAAAGGCCTTGACCTTTTCTTTTCCTCTGTGAGCTCTACACCTTTGAGTCTTGTCTGTGTTCTCAAAGACGTTGTCCCTCCTGAGCTTTTGGGATTCTAAACTCTACAAAGAGTTCCTTGGCCTCTACAACTTCTGCAGCTATGGCTCTAGTGCATGAAAGCACTACCCCTCCTAAGCTTCTCTCCTTAAATCCTCAAAGGATTCTTCGACTTTTGCGTTCCTTGCAGAATCTTTGCACACACGAAGGTGTTATCTCTTCTGAGCTTTTCCTGTAGCTTCGACCTCTAAGGAATTAACCCTTTTTCCTTCTCCCTCAGATGGAGAATATGATGCCCTCCTAGCACTCCTTTGCTTAAGAAACTTCTTGTTGAGTCTACAAGGTGTTCAACAACCCTGTGAAGATCCTTCCTTGGACTTTTCTCTGTCTCTGAACTCAGATATTTCTCTTTGTGCACTCTGGCACCTACTCAATGCCCTCCTGACAGAGTGTCCAGAATCCTCAGTGATTATGTTTCTCTATGAACTCATAGTAGAGTTCCTCCTCAGCACTCTGTGCCCGTGCTCAATGTCCTCTTGGAAGAGCTCTATATAACCCTCAGTAGTTCTGTCTTCCTCTTGAACTCAACAAAGTTCCTCTTTGCACTCTATGCACCTGCTCAATTCCCTCTTGGCAGGGCTCTATAGAAATTCTTAGAGATTTTGTCTTCTACTGTGTCCTTCTCTGCACAGTCTCACCTCCAAGGCATTCATTAACCTTGAGGTCTTCCTCTGAGTCAATGATTTCAGTTGGTGTGCCCTCCTAGCACGTCCTTGTCCAAATTCCACAGAATTGGAAGTGCTCTCTAAGCACTGACTATCATAACCCACAGTGTTCTATCACGCCCTCTTGGCATGAAGCCTCAAAGAAATCCAACCCTAAAATCAAAGAACACAACAGATAGAAGAACCTATCTGTCCCTGCAAATGTATACCTAACATACATCTACAACATATCATCAATACACAGATGAAGACATTCATCATACACAAAATAACATGCAGGAAAAACTGCTCTGATTGTATTAATCTGAAAAATGCCTCTTTACAATGTGTTTGAGCTCGAAATGCAACAAAGTCTCATCTCTCCTTTCTTCCCGCTTCTCTATCTCTTGCTACCTCTACTCTTCCTCAAAAAACAAGATCAAAGATCTTTTACATGAGGGGGATCTTCGAGCTCTTCCCTCCAAGCTACCCACCCTATTCAATTACATTGAATTCATAATTAAATGGTTGTCTAGTTCAAATTGGATCTAGATCTCAACCTTACAACCATTAAAGGCTATCTACATCTAAAGCCTGCGTATAGGCATGACCTTTTGGCTCTAACAACCTTACAATATTAAATGCCTTTACATTCAAATTCGAAACTTGAAAGGGTTGCGCCTTTCCTCATTGAATGTGTGCACTGAGTGGGTTGGTTGGCTGGTGCATGGCTGGCTTGGGAGCGATTCTCCTACATCAGGTGTGCAATATGTTAGCAACCAAACATTTTCCAAATGAGTATTGGGTTGAAGCAGTAGCAACTGTTGTGTACATCATGAACAAATGTCCGACAAAGAAGGTGAAAAACAAAGTTCCTCAAGAAGCATGGACATGAATCACGCATAATGTTGCGCACTTAATTTTTTTGGTTGTACAGTCACATAGATTCCTAAAATGGATTTCAAAGAAGTGATTGTGAGCCAACACTGTACATCAAAGAAAATCAACAAGGTAATATGTTAATTGTTTGCTTATATGTAGATGATTTGATTTTTACAGGTGACTTTGGCATAGAAGAATTTAAGTCAGTCATGAAAAATAAATTTGAAATGACTGATTTGGGGCTTATGAGATACTTTTTGGGTATTGAAGTTCACCAGTCCAAATGATCTGAAAATGGAATGAATTTGTTTCCAATAGATCTTTAAAATTAAGAAGACTTATCTCTTTAAATTGCAAGTGTAAAATGGCATGTGTTTGGGTAATTGGATCAAGTTACTAACACATAAATTCAGTGAGTTTTACTTACACATGAGCAACATATCAGACAGATAAAATCCATAAATAATGAACACATAACACAACAAATGATAAAGGAGTTCACCCCTCTCTTGGGCTACAACTCCTAGTCCATCTTTCCTTGGATCATTTCAATTATGCTTAAAAAGTTCTCTTATAATGCTCATAATAAAAAATATATGGCTCTAATGGTTTCAGAACGTCCAAAAACCCATAGATGGGATTTTTCGGCACCTGGTTTGGCCAAAAAATGAAGAAGTTACACCTCCTGGAAGTTTTCCCCTTTAAGCTTGTTGTACCTACTTTCCAAAACACACCTGTGAATGACCCCCCTGGCTCTCATAGTGTTACTGGGCCTAAACATCATCACCCATGCGCATCCCACAAATTAGAGAAATCTAGTGATCTGTTAATGGGATTAGCGCCCCCCTTGGGCATAGGTGTTGGTCGCATGGGGTGCATGTGGCCATGTCCCAATGCCTAATATAGGCCCGTTTGCATGATGTGTTGACAAGTGGCAGGCACATGGCACACTTCCCATTGAATAGTGTTAACCCCCCATGCCAAACGTTAAAGGTATGGTCACATGGAAGAGTGTTTAGAACCGAGAGCTATACCCATACAAACCCCGCGCGCCAAACAAAACCATGTAACAAAACTCTCGTGGAAACACATATGTGAAGGTTTAATGTAATGGGAATATGGTGTATGTAATATTTCAGGGGATACAAACCATAGAAAGGTTTGCACCCAAGTTTAAATGTGTGGACATGTGGTAGTGTATGTGCATAACGAACTGGGGGTCGGGGCTAGGCCCTAGCCCTTTCCTCCATCGCCCAAATCTCAATGCAAATTTAAATATTTAATTTAAACATCATAGCTTAAGAACCATTGTGGGCGGGCTAGTAACCCAACCATGCCCAAAAATCTTCCCCCTTCCCGAAGGTAGCGGGTTCGACTCCTATGGAGTCATAAAATTTTACTAATGCCAACCACTGGAGGGTGCCACGTGGCACCATTACATTCACCCACAACATTGACACTTGGTGCAATATGATTCACCCACATCTACCACCAATCCTTCTAATTCAACATGCCAACTCCTCTACCACATCACTGTACGTCCGTACGACTTGTACTGTCAGCTTCCACATTAGCACCGTATGAACTGCACAGTCAACAAAATTTTGTTTGTTTAGAAAAATGAACATAACGCGATATCTTGCTCATACGACGTTTGTTTAATCACGTTAAAGTTGATTTGGGTTCGTAATGATGAGGCCTACACACATGTCTATTTTGAAGCAATTCTGAGCACTTTGATTTTTGAGCAAATTTGGATCCCCTGGATTACACCTCCCCATTGGGAATCTTTTGTACCTCCAAAAGACTACTTTTAGTCAATCTGTAGATGAGGGTATAGTTCCCTCACCCTTAAAATCTCAATCCATCCATCTTTCCTTGGATTGGTGCCTTTGAGACCAATACAAAACTTGTCATGTCTTGCTGTGTACTTGGCTTGGCTCTTTCTCAATTGTTCTTGAATGGTTTGTTGTACAAACTAAATTGGTTCAATGAACTTCTTGGCCTAGTTATAAACATGATGAAAGTAACGTAGATGCTCATCCAAAAACTTAGGATGCTTGCTTTTCAATCTAGCCACCGTTTTGCCCATACCAAAATGGCCAACAACAAGAGAAGAATGTGCTTCCCTTATCTTGTTGACTCTTTCACCTTGTGAAAAACATAGCTTTACAAGATATACAAGTTTACCATGCACATAGGAATCCAATTCCTCAACTTGCTTAGCATGACATAAATTTGCATAAACATTTTTTCCATTAGAATCTAAAGCATACTGCTCCAAAAATCTCGTATGCATGATAGGATTATGATTAAAAATAACTAAAGAACTAACAATAGGCCAAGTAAGAATATCAACAACTTTGTCATAAAATTATTTCTTATACCTTATCACCAAGTGGAAAACATAACCTGTCAAGGCATGCAATGGAGCTTGCTTTGATCTCAAAGCTTTCTTTCATGTGTCTCCTTCAACAATCATATCTGTAGTCTTGTTCAAGGCTCTAAAATATACCCACATACACCATATACAATCTTTCTCTGGTACCAAACCAAATGGTGACCAACATGGTGAGGTGCTTGGTTTGAAGACCCCTTTGTCAAGCAACTCTTGGGCTTGCTTTCTGATTTCAACATTCTCCATCACTGACATCCTCCACATGCCAATGTTTGGAAGAGGACCACCTTGCTGCAATAGAATCTCTTGTTGGATACCCCTTTTAGGAGGCAATCCCCTTGGTTCCTGAAACATCTCAACATTTTCATTAACAACCTCATACAAATCAAATTGTGACTTTGCATCACATCCTTTGAGAACTTCTTCTTTATCATTGTCTTTGGGTTTAGTCATCAAAAGTACAAGGTTCTTACTTGTTGGAGTTACTTCACACACACCTAGGATTTATTTTTCCTAAGGTTTTTATTTGTTTATTAGTCCTAATTAGTCATTATCCAGTCTCCTATATTTTAGGAGAGAATATTCCACCTGGAGAATATTCTCTTTTAGTTGACACTCCAGTCTCCTAGATGTTGCATTGGGATCATCACCATGCAACATTGGGATCATCACCATGATAATTCGACCTTGCCTTGGTATC
>SNQJ01S0085520.1:54758-66680 GCA_010110895.2 Picea sitchensis | reverse complement strand
ATCAGAAATGGTGGTTGCATGCTTTTATTGGAAGGACCACATATGGCTTATGTTTATAGATAGATTTATATATACGTATATTGAACTAATTCAAACTTCAAGTCTTCTTTTGGGAAATCTATGCCCTTATTCATCTCCAGGAATACGTAGAATAGATCTCTCCACAAAGATATCCTCTCTGGAAATCTTACCAAGAACCTAAAAGAGGATTTGGTGGCGCAAGCATTAGCCATCCTGTGCAAGGAAGAATAGTCCTCGTAGATCCCAACATTTCACCTTTTCGGTACTCAGAGTACCCAAGGGTGAGTCCCCTTACACTCGCAAGTCCTGAAACCCCGACTTACAAAATTCTAAATTATTAACGTGGGGGTAAATTAAGAGTTTTCAGAGTTTCGACACTCGGAGTATCTAGGTGCGAGATTTCTTGTACTCGCGAGTCCCGAAACCCTGATTTATGAAATCCCAAAATGGTAGCGTGTGGTTTAGTATCGTTCGATAGACAAGATCCTGTCGGAATATTTGAGCTCAGTCATGATCCTTAGATTGGAGGAAGAAATGAGGGCGTTAAATGCCTCAACCTCTTTCTTTTATCTTCGTGAGTAGCGGAGGAATCAGGACTATAGATCCCAAGATCCATGGAAGTTACCTGGACTGTCCATTTGTAGAGGACACGTGGTTGTCGGTCGGTGTTTCGGCACCTGGGAGACCAAAGGGAAAGAACCCTTGTCTTCGCAAGCCATGAAATCCCGGTAAACGAAACCCTGAATCGGTTTAAGTGTGAATAAGTTTGAGAAAGCTGGGATTTGATCATGACCATTGATCATCCTAAAAATATCATAATGGTTGATCGTGGGTAAAGGTCACAGCCATCCATCGAAGGGACACGTGGTTGCCGGTCGACATTTTGGCGTTTTGGCACCCGGGAAACCAAAGGGCAAGAACCCGTGTCTTTGTAAGTCGCAAAATCCCGGTACCCGAAACCCCGATGCCCTTTGTGGCAGAAAGGAGGAGTACCAAAATGATCTAGATCATCCATCAGAGGAGATGCATGGTGAGCGGTCAGAGTTCAGAGAAAGCTCCAAAATCTCATGGACCGTTGGATACAAATCCTCGAGGATCGTTGATCTCCTACATGAATCCCCATATCAAGATTCGGGGATTGGAGTGACAATATTTTTGGAGTCGTTGCATCATGAACTCCCAGTTCACGAAACTTCCAAAAGACCTAAACCATTGGATCCAAGACATCGAGAGCCGTTGGATCTCATACAAGAACTCGAGTATTGGGTTTCGATGTTTGAAGAGTCGAAAGACTTGACTCTCTTGCATTTCGAACTCCCAATTTCTGAAATCTCAACACGACCAGGACTGTCGGATCAGGGGAGGCTTATAGTCATTGATCTCCCTTTGGAGGGGAACTTCAGAGATTATAGAGTTTCAGGGATTTGAAAGGGAGAGGAAGAGACATCGCATCTCAATTCCCCGAATCGCGAAAATCCGGTAAGTGCTTTGTTGATTTAGCGCATGGTCACAGAACAAGGTCATGTGGACAAGACCCAAGTGGGGATCTTGTCACTCACCATCCCTTTTTTGGTTTGGCATTTCGGCATTTCAGGGTTTGCAGAGTCAAAAGGCTCAACTTGGTTATATCGCTGAGTCGCGAAATAAGAAAAGGCGCCTAGTTGTTTGGCCGGTGGTCATAACCGACGATCACATGGAGGTGGAAAAAGGGAAGAGATATCCTATGCTAATCCCTCGTAGGAATTTGGGGATTCTATCCCTCAAGAAAAGGAGGAAAATTTATTATTCCATAGTGGGTCTGTTACAGTTTTTGTTTATAATAGATTGAACTTCTTGATTTGCAGTGCTATTTCCTCTGTTAAGTATTTGTTTAATTCTGTGGGAAAAGGGGTATCTTTGTACTAATGGTGGGACTTTGTTTTTTACGAGGTACCCACTAGAAGTTATAGGCATTATTCTCTCCTCGTCCAGGGTCACATTATAAAACCAGGCACGACAATGGGAAGTCGTGGTGTTTTCGGCCCTTGAGTTAAGTAGTCCGGCATCGCTGTGGTACTCAAACTATACATTTATAATTTAAAGTTTAATTATGTTATTTACTAATGTTTTCCTGTGATGGCCGAATGCAGTGATGCCCACTTCTCAGTGTAGGTACTGGCCTCTGCTCAATGTGACAAATGTACTCGGGTTCCATAAAAATGGCTCTCAAATCACTTCTTAAATCAAGCATGGAGGTCACGATTATGTTCGTAGTTTCTGTTGTTAGAAGTAACATCACTTTATGCACTGCTTTCCCATGTCAGATGTTGGGGGGGGGTTTAAATCCCATTTTGTTTTTGTTAAAGATCCATTTAAGGCAATAAATATATACATATATACATTCATAGTTGAGCTTGATGTATGAAAGGACTGATAGCCTAAATACTAGAAATGGCTCTGTACATTACTTCTGTGATTTAAAGGTATTCGGAAAAATCTTTAACAGTTACAATGGCCATCGTTACTAGACTTTATTGATGATTGTATGGATAGTCTCTTTTTATAGAAAACTGTCTATTTGGACTTTACCCCAAAAGAAATCGTTTGGAAGCGGGGTTTCACATTCCAAAACTCTACATTTATTTTGATAGGATTCTTGTCTTTTCGATAGATTGTATCCTCCGAATTGATTGCATTACTCTGAATTTTTTTTGGAAACTATTTCTGTAGAATACAAAGCAATTGTTTTATAGTTATTCTAAATGGAAATGCCACAACCATAAAATTCTTGTATTCTCACTGTGCACAAAATATGTAAGAAAACGTTAATGATCTATCAGCGAAATCATTGCTTCGCTTTCGTGTAGTGTGATACTAGCGTGATTAATTCATCCCGTTTAGGGTGGTATTACTCCCTGGATTAAGTTCATTCACCTATGCTTCATCATTTTAGACTATATGAGTGAATTCTATTTTCCTGTTTTAATTAAATTACAGAATGGAATATACATATGCATATATCGGTTTTGTTTGTTCATTGATACATACTTGATTCTGTTTAAACTTTGCAACATATACATGCACATAATAGCTCTATTTGTTCATTGATACATATTCGATTATATTTGAAGTTTGAAACATATATATATGCATATAATAGCTTTGTTCGTTCCTTGACACATATCCGATTCTGTTTAGAATTTGATTTCCGAAAATAATTCCACAATTAAATCCTACAGTCTATTCACTGAATTTTCAATGGGGATATCATATGTTTTATTTACATACATGGTCTAAATTCCATAATAGAAGATTACTTAAGCGATGATTCCAGAATTTAAGCGTAACTATTCGATAATTAAGAGGATTGTATTACTCTTGAATTCGAACAGCCTTTGACTAGGTTTTTTTTGCATTCATACCAGCTTTAAGGATCCCACTATATCAATAACCAATTCGTTCAACATAGGTTAAAATAATGAATGTTTAGTTATAGGAAAAGACTTACAACAATTTATACCATCATTAACACATATACTAGAACTCTTTTTTGTTTAGCTATAACATGTACAGTATATTTCATATAAAATCATTCAGACAGATAGAGTTTAGAGTAACATATCTGAACTAAACTCGCAGAGGAAACAAAGGGAACAACCACGTTCCTCCCAACCGTAGAACCAAGCAGCCACGATTACTTGCCCAATTCACCCCCTAGCCTGACTATGAGTCCATAAGGGAGAACTTGGAAATCCCTCTACAACACTGTCCTTCAATTCAGTCACTTTTTCTCCTTGCCTCACACCCTTCCAGTGTTCATAATAGCAATTGGAAAAAAAAATAAGATAGACTCTTTCCCAGCATACTTAGCAGCATCATGGCTCCTCACATATGCTTATTTGTAACTTGCCTAGGTCTTTTCCCTTCCTCGAAATTTTTGCAGCTTCGTAAATCCCTGATTTTCAAGGGCTTCCAATGGCCAAATCACTAATTTTCCACTTGTAAAAATCAGCCCAGGGGTAGTTCCAACATGTTCCCCACTCATGGAGTCATGGTCAGCTACTTTTAACATGGTTGTTCCATTTGTCTTCCTGCAATCAATATAAAATATTATGTTTTTAAACAAGTGTCATTGTCAAATAGTTAGTTGGGTCAAATCAGATTCCTTCCCAACAATCATAATAATTTATTACAATTAACAAATTCGAAATTCGGAATTGCCATAAATGGAAAAAAAATTCCAAATCCAAATTTACCAAAAACAGAATAATTTCCCAGAAATTTAAATTTCCAAAATATTTTATTTTGGGGGATGCCACATCCTTTCCCCCTTCAATAAAACACTATCCTCAGTGTTTGTTCCTTTCTTGGAACAAGATTGGATGATATTTTCGAAAATCTCCCTCTAATTCCCAAGTGGCCTCCTCAGGACTAAAGTGCTTCCATTGCACCTTTACCTGAGCAACGACTCTGTTCCGAAGCGCTATTTCTCTCCAGTCCAGAATGCGTAGGGGTTCCACCTGGAATTTGCCTTCAGGTTCCACCTGTACCAAGTTCTAATCAATCATATGAGTAGGGTCGTGAATATATTTTTTCAATAAATAAATATGAAATACATTATGAATTCTTAGATTCGCTGGTAGTGCAAGTTGATATGATACGGGTCCAATTCGAGCTAGTATCTAGAAGGGCCCATAGAACCTAGGTGCTAGCTTGGCACAGTTTCCTAGCTTCAATGAGATTTTCTGGGCTTTGACCTTCAAGTATACATGGTCTCCCACTTGAAACTCTAAGTGTATTCTTTTCAGATATGCATAGCTCTTATGTCTGTCTTGTGCTTCCTTCAAGTTTTGTTGTACCTTTCTTACCATGTTCTCCATTTCTTGGAGAATCTTTGGTCCAACCATGAGTCTGTCAGCAAGGTTATCCCAACTAATTGGGGTCGTACACTTTCTGTCGTACAATACTTCACAAGGGCTCAACTTTGATGAAGTTTGGCACCCATTGTTATATGCAAATTCTACCAAGTGTATATAATCCTCCCACTTTCTTGGCTTTGTTCTTACGTACATGCAGCGCATATCCTCTATGATTTGGTTTTTCCTTTCGATTTGTCCATCCGTTTGTGGATGATAACTTGTACTAAAATTCAAGTTGGTATTGAGCCCTGCAAATAATTCCTTCCAAAAGGAGGATGTGAATTTTACATCTCTATCTGAAATCACCATTTTAGGAATACCATGTAGTATAAAGATTTCTTTCATGAATATTTCAACAATGTTTATAGTTTTAAAAGTAGACTTTACAGGAATAAAGTGTGCAGACTTACTGAGTTTATCGATTACAACCATGATAGAGTCATTCTATTTATGAGTTTTAGGCAAACCTGTTATAAATTCGAGTGATATAGTCTCCCATTTCCATTCTGGTACTGGTAATGGCTGTAAGAGGTCGGCTGGATGTTGGTGCTCGGCCTTAACCTGCTGACAATATTGGCACCTAGCCAAGTATTCCATTGTTTCTCCCTTCATATTAGGCCAATAAAATAGTTTCCTAAGTGTTGTTATCATTTTATGGTAATGTGGGTGGCTAGAATACAACTTCTTATGCACTTCGTCCAAGATTGTTAATTTTAACCCTGTTGAATCTAGTATGTAAAGTTTGTTTTTAAATCGTAGCAGTTCCTTTTTGTCGATACTTAGATTTGGTTTATCTGAGTTTGTGGTATTGTTCGGTAATTCTTCCATTATTTTAGTATATTTTTCATCCTCAATACCTGTCATCCTTATTCTTTCTTCCAGATCACTTTCTTCCCTGCTGATATTCATCTCAAATAACCCATGGATTCTTCTACTTAAAGTGTCTGCTACTTTGTTTTCCTTGCCCTTGATATGTCTAACCTCGAAGTCGAATTCTCTTAAGAAGGCTAACCACCTTGCTTGCCTTGCGTTAAGATCTGGTTGGTTAAAAATATATTTCACCCCGCTATTGTCTGTTAATAATAGGAATCTTCTGCCCATTATGTAGTATTGCCACATCTTTAAGGCGTGTATTACTGCTGCGAATTCTAAGCCATGTGTGACGTAATTTCACTCGTGTTCTTTTAATTTTCGAGACTCATAAAAAATAACGTGTCCTTCCTGAGTTAGGACACCACCTAGCCCTTCTTTACTTGCATCGACACATACGGTGAAGTCTTTATCTGGGTCTACTACTTTCAATATGGGTGTCGTTGTCAATAATTCCTTTAGTTTGTTGAAGTTGTCTTGACATTTCTCTAACAGGTTCAACATGGTTCCTTTCTTTTGTAATGATGTGATAGGGTAGGATATCTTGGAAAACCCTTCTATAAACCTGTGGTAGTATCCGGTGATTCCCATGAATGACCATATATCCGCTACATCTTTAGGCACCTTCCATTCCATAATGGCCTTTGTCTTTTCCGGGTCTACGACAATGCCCTCTGCTGAAATTACATGTCCAAGATATTGTATTTCTTTCTGATAGAAGTCACACTTGTCGAAATTGGTGTATAGTTTTTTCTTCCTTAACGTTTGCAGAACTATTCTTAAGTGTTCTTCATGTTCCTCCTCCATCTTTGAATAGACCAAGATATCGTCGATGAATACTACCATGAACTTGTCCAAGTACTCACTGAAAATACTGTTCATTAGGCACATAAATGTGGCTGGGGGGTTAGTGAGTCTGAAAGGTATGACTACAAACTCGTAGTGTCCATACCTTCTCCAAAATGTTGTTTTGTTTATGTCCTCGTCTTTTATCCGAACTTGATGATAACCGGATCGTAAATCCAATTTTGAAAAGATCTTGCCCCCCTCTACTTGATCGAACAGATAATTTATCCTTGGTAAGGGGTATTTATTCTTAATAGTCATTTTCTTCAGTTGTCTATAATCGATACATAATCTTAGAGTACCGTCCTTCTTTTTCACAAAGAGGATTGGTGCTCCCCAAGGTGAGACACTTGGTCTGATATACTCTTTGTCCAACAATTCCTGTAATTGTATTTTTAATTTTGTCAGTTCTGGTAAACTCATCTGGTAAGGTGCCTTTGAGATAGGGGTAGAACTGGGTAACAGATCTATGGAGAAGTCTATTTCCCTTCTAGGGGGTAATTCTGGTATCTTCTCCACAAACATGTCTCTAAAATCACGTAGGACAACAAAGTCTTCAAACTCTGGCTTATCCTTCTTTTCTGCTAGATTCGTCACTTGGATGGCATAAACTTGACATCCTTTTCTCACACATTTATTTAGTTGCATCATTGAAATTTGTCTGATTGATACTTGTTTTGGTATACCTTGGGTTGTCCTGGTGGTGCCAGAATAATCTTTATAGCTAAGTATCTTTGTATAACAATTTAATATTTCTTTGTGTCATTCCAACCAGTCCATCCCAATAATCATATCGTAAGATCCTAGTGGTAGGATGTTTAGATCGGTCCTTATAGTTTGACCATATAGGCTAAACTCAAAATACGAAATGTAGTCAATTACTTTCCTTTTTGTACATGTTGCTAGTTGCACAAGCCATGATTTTGTGTGCTTCAGTCTCTTAAGTTTATTTGACTCTACTACCTTCAGAGTAATATAACTTAATGTTGCTCTGGGGTCAATAAAAATAGAAATTCGAGTGTCATGGATTTTACCTTCGATTTCTACCACCGAGGACTGGTGGTCAGCTTGTCGTCCGTCGATGGCTGCATTTATCCAATGTAGGCTCCTACCCACGTCTCCCACTGTCGAGGCTTCTTGCAGGTTATGAACAACAGTTTTGTTTGTTGAACTCAAACGTGGGCAGTTTCTCCTGAGATGAGGCTCTCCACATTCCCAATACTCTAATGGCTCGTGGGAGCTATCCCCAAACCTCTTTGCTACCAGGTTTACCAATTTTCTACTGCCTTGCGTATTTGGAGGATTAGAGTGAAAATCCTTTCTCGAAAAACTCTTTGTTGTATTCTAATAAGGAGTTGGTTGGTACCCCTTCCTCCACTGATTCATTCAATCTTGTTTCTTATCCTTCCAGGCTTTGGGAAACTCTTCCTGCTATTTATACTGGTCGTAGCAGATACTCGCTTTTCTGAATACTTCACTTAAGGATTTGGGGTTGTCAAACTCAATTCTGTCCTTGTAGGACTATGGTAGACAGCTTAGAAATCGCTGAATTTTTACTTTATCATCCTGGATGTACAGTATGAACCTGAGTAGATCCAAAAATTTATTTATAAGGTCCTCCATCGTCATCTGTCTGAGTCGTAACTCGTAAAATCCCTTCGTCTTCCTTTCATAATAATTTTCAGAAAGGCATTGTTTTTTGAAATACTTCTTAAAGTCAAACCATTCAAATTGTTTCTCCTTTAGGCCCTTGGCCAATTTCAGATCTTGCCACCAAATACTGGCCTTCCCTTTCAGATTGTAGATGGCCATCCTGACCTTCATGTTGCTGGAATAGTTGTAGATTTGAAAATACTTTTTGATGTCCAACAACCATGCCTCTGCTTCTTCTCCTGTCTTGGATTCTCCATCAAAGATAACAGGTTTAATCTTTTTAAATTCTCCTTCAAGGTGGTCTACTTGTTTTCATTTTCTGTCCGTTTTTGTTCCATCCTCAGCTGGAGGTGTTCCTTTAGACGAACTGTCTCCTTTTTCTATTTCTAGCCCTGATTTCTTGGAGGCTCCCTTGCCGACTTCTTCATTGTTATTATTGTCTTTTGGGATTTTCTTGGTCACTATACTGCGCAGCAGTACTTCGTTTATCTCCTGCTATTCTTGTTGTGCCTTCTTCAATTTTTCATTGTCAGCTTTAAAGATCTGTAGCTCAATAATCAGGTTCCTCATTGTTTCCAAAACTTGTGTGGGAGAGCTTCCGTCACTATTCTGCCTTGTATCTCCAGGAGGTCTTTGCTGTGGATTTTCTTCCATCCTGTTTTCTGCATTGTCCTGAGCTTCCATACTTAGTCACCAAAACAGAGAAAGTTTTTTGTTTGTAACCACACAATTTATTAGTTTTTATATAAAACAAAATATATACTAAGCACTACAGTGGTCCTGTTCAGGCCCATTGTTGTAACTTTTGCTCTGATACCATATGTAATGAACCTCAAATTTGTCATAAAAAAAAACATTATTTTGTACATTATCCTCTAATTAACCGAAGTTTAACATCTCGTAAGATGGGTGCTTGCATTTCCCTTTTTGGCTTGGAGTAACCCTTTGTCATACTAACTTACACATAAGAGAGGTTCCATCGAAATATAGTCATTTTTCTAACTCCTATATCTTACTATATAGATATTATTGCTTACATGTATTCACCCATATGCTAGGATTTGAATTTCTGTTTCCCTAATTAAGAGAGTCGGGCTAATTGGACTTTGCACATAATTTTATAATCCCTGAGATTAATTGTTTGTACTCTTACCTAGCTATATCGATACTAGAAAATAAAATACGTACCAGGAATGGGCTACTGCTATTAAAGGTGAGTTATGAGTGGTTAACAATGCATTTTCTCTGATGGTTTCCTTTTATTTATGATATAATTTGTCTCCACCTTAACGAACTGAACCTTGACTTGTCCCGCACCTATCACTGTGTAACTAACTAACTACCTCTCCTCATCCTGTTGGTTTAAAGGAAGAAGCACTTCAAAGACAAAGGTATAGCGACCGATTATTTACATTGGACAATCATGGTTTTACTATTGTTTAACTTCATATCTTCGACATTTAAGGGAGGCAGGTGTACCTGTCAGGGGGATTTAAGGAACTGTCTTGGAATTAATTAGGTCTTACTAACCTCAGTCACAATGCCTCGTCCTCCTATTCCTCCCAATCCTAATGCGCCATCCTTTCCCTAGCACATGGCTTGTACTTCCTAGGCTGTCAAGGGTGGTACTCGTTCCTCTTAGGTTTTGGTAGTCTCATTCCTGCTCTTGTGATTCTGAAGAGGAGGTTATGTATTATGCATTGTTCCATAGGGAAGTGCTACCGCCTCTGTGGCCATCAATGGTGAAGTCTGTGGCAACATCCGACTACCTAGTAAGATTCTACGGAACTATCGTATCTTAAGTTCGAAACTAGAGGGTTCATGGTGTGGGTTATGAAAATATTTACTTCCTGTATTAGGTTCAGAGTCTATGCGATTTCTCCCTTCATTTTAATGTCAACTGTGGAAGAGGTTATTACCGAGATTTACTTCTTTACGCCACCATGATCCTAAATCCCTATTTTGTGTCCTTTGTTTGTTGTCCCGTGGAGTTCTTTCGGTTCCTTTTGTTTCACTATGAAATTAGTAACAGTTTCAGGAGTCACTTCTATGTAGCACATAAAGGTTTTATTCATTCGTCGTATAGAGATTCTAGGGGATTAAAAGGTCCACCATATCTATCCTCCACTGTGATTGATGCATTTTATTTGTAGTATAGTGGTGGTCTTCTGGTAATTTATCTCTTATTGAGTTGGGGTACTTTCCCAAGAACGTCTATTGTTTATATGTATGATTTCGTTCCTTACGTTCTGCACTTTTGTTCACACAGGGTTTTTGTTTATAATAGATTGAACTTCTTGATTCACAGTGCTATTTCCTCTGTTAAGTATTTGTTTAATTCTGTGGAAAAAAGGGTATCTTTCTATTAATTGTGGGACTTTTTTTGTTACAAGGTACCCACCAGAAGTTCCAGGCATCATTCTCTCCTTAGCTAGGGTCACATTATAAAACCAGGCATGGCAACTGGAGGCCGTGGTGTTTTTGGCCCTTGATTTAAGTAGTATGGCATCGTCGTGGTACTCAAACTATACATTTATAATTTACAGTTTAATTTTGTTCTTTACTAATGTTTTCCTATGATGGCCGAATGTAGGGATGCCCACTTCTCGGCACAGGTACTGGCCTCTGCTCAATGTGAAAAAGGTACTCGGGTTCCATAAAAATGGCTCTCAAATCGCTTCTTAAATCAAGCATGGAGGTCACGATTTTGTTCGTAGTTTCTGCTGTTAGAAGTAACATCACTTTATGCACTGCTTTCCCATGTCGGATGTCTGGGGGGGGTTTAAATCTCATTTTTTTTTTGTTAAAGATCCCTTTAAGGAAATAAATATATACATATATACATTCATAGTTGAGCTTGATGTATGAAAGGACTGATAACCTAAATACTAGAAATGGTTGTACATTACTTCTATGATTTAAAGGTATTCGAAAAAATCTTTAACAGTTACAATGACCATCATTACTGGAATTTATTGATGACTGTATGGATAGTCTCTTGTTATAGAAAACTATCTATTTGGACTTTACCCCAAAATAAATCGTTCGGAAGTGGGGTTTCACATTCCAAAACTCTATGTTTATTTTGATAGGAATCTTGTCTTTTCGATAGATTGTATCCTCCAAATTGATTGCATTACTCTGAATTTTTTTTGGAAACTCTTTCTGTATAATATGAAGCAATTGTTTTATAGTTATTCTAAATGGAAATGCCACAGCCATAAAATTCTCGTATTCTCACTGTGCACAGAATATGTAAGAAAATGTTAATGATGTATCGGTGAAATCATTGCTTCACTTTCCTGTAGTGTGATACTAGTGTGATTAATTCATCCCGTTTAGGGTGGTATTACTCCCTGGATTAAGTTCATTCCCCCATGCTTCATCATTTTAGACTATATGACTGAATTATGTTTTCATGTTTGAATTAAATTACAGAATGGAATATACATATGCATATATTGGTTATGTTCGTTCATTGATACATATTTGATTCTGTTTAAAGTTTGCAACATGTACATGCACATAATAGCTCTGTTCGTTCATTGATACATATCCGATTCTGTTTGAAGTTTGAAACACACACACACACACACACACACACACACACACACACACACACACAAACACACAC
>SNQJ01S0085520.1:34278-53363 GCA_010110895.2 Picea sitchensis | reverse complement strand
TATTATCTACAGGATCAGAGTACTCCAAGAATTGAAGAATTGTAGAAATTGAAGAAGTCTCAGGAAGCATTATCAGGTTCTATGTGATGATTTGTTGATGGTGATGATTTAATGTAAAGTTTTATTATCTCTCATATATTCTTAGGTGGAAGGAGGGGCAAGGATGGAGAGTTCAACTCTCTCTTGATATTGGAGGATTGTATCTTCCTCTTGGAGGTTTATCCCTCCGTTTACATTTGGAAGTTGTAGATACCTTTGGAAGTCATTACTTCCCTTGAACAATAACTATTGATTATTTCTCATATATTGTGCATTATGTATTATGGTATATTGGTGTAAATATTATACTATTGTTCATTGCTCATTGGATATAGTTGAATTGTTTAAGTATAAGTTGAAAAAGGTTTTAAATTGTACTTAATACTGATTCACCCCCCTCTCAGTATCAACAGACACAAGTTTTTGAGGTCCTCGAACATGAAATCATCAACTGTCGAGAAGAATATTCGGAAGAAGACGACGACTCTTATGCGGCTAAGATTATACATATATCACAGTTAGAGATGCACAAGATAACTAGACGGATGAGAAACATTCCTTACAAAGATATGATAATCTGGGCCTTGGAACATGTTGACATCTAGACCAGGAGCATCATCAATCACCAACAGGTTTCCGTTGGATATTTCTGACAAGAACACCTACAAGTAATGTACAAACTCTCCCCTACTCCTAAATACACTTACAATTCCTCATTCCTTCTAGATTTTGAGAGAAATGAATGTCCCCAATATGCCAGGAGCCATCATGATATAATAAAGACCTGGTGGGGACATCTAGATAAATTCAGAACTGACTCTCATGGTACATATGCCACATCATCTTTAGAAAATCATATGCTGAACTAAGCTATGATGCTCTATCACATGTTCCAGAAGAAGATCCCTACACATTTCTCGATGGAGTGGGTAGCTATCATGAACAAGGTAGACGAGGGTTACACTTTCAATTGGGCCAAAATGTTGTCGGATAATTTGGCCAAGGAAATCATTGATTATAAAACAAAAAAATAAAAAGGGCAGCCTACCCCTTTTTACATTTCAGCATATGTTATGGATTCCATATGTTTCATGACCCCCTTTCCCCTGATGAATTGGAGTTTGACCCCGGCCAGTTCTGAACCTATTCATTTTTATCACTCCAAGTTATGGGAGGAGAAAGCCAAGGATTTATTTTATGAAATATGTCACAATGTTGTAGTACCTATTCACATAGCCATTTATCGTCACCCACCTCCCTAGATTTCAGAGAGGATTATGGGAAACCTAGGCAAGCTCGCAGATTCGTTCATTGAGGAGAATGTCTCCTACATCAAATTTTTTAGTTTCTCATTTCCTCCTCATTCTCTCCCACAATTTTTACTCGACAAGCTGGTGTGTAGCGAAGTGGCATACCAGATAGTGGTAGGAGGTATCAACAAGGATTTGAAAGCAGATCAGAAAAAGGTTTGGCCAACTTTTCCCATTCAAGTTGGCATGCTTACATTATTGTATTTTGGTCACTCTAAATTTGGGGGTGCAGCCTTGGAGGATATAAAATTGGTTAACATCGAGTTGAAGAAACATGATCCACATAATATAGTGGAAAACCATTTGGCTTAGTTCAACATGAAGCGGTACATGCATGAAAATTCCCCTTATGAAGAAATATTCAAGGGAGTTAGATCTTATTAGGAAGTCAAAAGAAGATTCCTGACCCTACCCCCAGACCAACAAGGTAGTTTCCTCAGCTTTCATAAACACAGGAAGAACAATCTACCAAAGATATTGCAGGGAGAGTCAATAGCCACGCCTCGTTCATAGGAATCTAGGTATACAAGATCCAAGCCAAGATCCTCCATTGAACACAAAGATGAAAAGGTCCCAAAAAGCCCAGAGGTATTATTTCAGGAGATAAGAACGTCACTATTAGGAATGAATGATCCACATGTGTTAGTGCAGTCTAAAGCCTTCATAAATCCGAGACAAATTGTCTCTCATTCAACACCAGCAACTCCTGCTAGAACCTCGAATACAACAGGACAACAACATTCCACCGAAATTTCCTCTCCCATTACATCATTAACCCCTCTACAAGCCAGCTTCATAAATCCTAATTACAGACTCACTTTCGTAGGTGACATTACTCCTATCTCACCGAAAGACATTCTTCCCTCAGATTTATTTTTCAGCAAGAAACGAAAGGCTATCGTGAAAAGCGAATCTCGTAAAAATGATGGAGTCATCACTAAAAGTCAAATACTGGTGTATGATGAGAATGACCATGATGGTATAGAGTTTGCAAAAGAAGTTGTGGGTTTGTTAGGAGCTTTTTCCACTCCCACTCAATGGTTGGTGGAAAATTTGACTGAACAACTGTGACAAAAGTTCCTCTTGGTACAAAACTTTCAATTTAGATACATACTACAGAGGAAACTATCACAAGTAGAATGAGCCAAGATTTTGAGAAAGTCAATGCTAGCGATCAGAAACAAATTAAAAATCTAAAGGATAACCTTGATCTGCTTCTCTAGAGTTCACAGACTAGCTAAGATCTGGTCACTCAACATGATGGGTTGATAGAGAAGTTGCAGGAATGATTGACCCTAACAGAGGGCACAACGATAGACATTTCGGGCTTCAAAACTCAAGCATCAGAAATCAATGAGAAGATGGAAGTTGCCTAGCAAGAAATTTATCTGAAAGTATATGCCATCCAAAAATGATATCAAGCAATAGAACTTTCCCTAAAAGATATCTATGTCAAGGAAAAAGAAGCATGCTCATCTCGGTCTAAGTTTCAAGAAGTTCTCATATGGATGCAGAGAGAAAATGCCCCTGGTTTTCCTCTTCTCTCCTAGTCTGAACAATTAGGAGGCAAAAAGGACTTAAAACCCTGGGAAACAAATATGGAAGAAGGAAAGAAACTTTCCAGAGTAGTGAAGGAGGCTTGTCTAGATCCATTGTCATCATTAAACAAAAATCCAATTGATATTGAGGGGAATAATATATCATAGGCCTTGGGGAAAATTGAGATAGAAAAGAACCAACAAATCTCCAAGAAGAACAAGGAAGCTACTCAGGAAACCATCCAAGTGATGAGTCAGTTTGATCTTCTTAAAGTAAATGAATGGTTAGTTGACCCAAGTTCACGGTTCTAGGGCACATTCCAAGAAGTAAACAAGATTCAGGAAAAGCTTCCCCAAATACAAAAGAAATTGTTTGCCTTCAAAGTAAATGAGAGGATTGAGCTTTCAAGGTTCATGATAGAATTGATGGATAGATGCACCCAATTCATTGAACTGGGAAAAACAAGTGTATCTGGGAGAAAATGAGAAAACATGCACAGTGTCCATCCCTTCTAACCTCTCTACCTTTCACCCTCCA
The DNA here is from genome assembly GCA_010110895.2 of Picea sitchensis. Lineage (NCBI taxonomy): Eukaryota > Viridiplantae > Streptophyta > Pinopsida > Pinales > Pinaceae > Picea > Picea sitchensis. Next base: position 49,938 of record SNQJ01S0085520.1, on the reverse strand, counting down.
ACAACCACTTACCTCGTCTATCCCTACCACTTGCATTCTAACCTCCACTCATCCCACCTCATCATATGAAACTTATTTTCATGGACGGTTACTCTTCCCTGTAACCATTATCCATCCCTTGATGATCCAAAGTTGTGTTATTCATCTAATTACCCTTCCCCCATGACCTTGACTACAATTTCATTACCCCGCTGAACACACCTGAAGGGACAGATGGAAACGCGATCAAATGACCAAGACAGTAAGCCAAATGATTAGGGTGGCCTTTATGAAATGTGTACCTAGCCCAAAGTTCAAAGGAAAATGAGCGCTTCTACCAACAGATGAAGAGACAGAGGAAATCACTAGCGAAACTCATGAATATTTACACGTAGTTGTTTTATTCAAATGTATTCTATTTTTAGTTAAATATTGTAAGAAATCCAACGTTTTTCAATTGTGATAGTTTTTCTATAAAAACATAGATTTAATACCTATTCAAGGATGCTTCTGGTCATATTTAATAGAGAAACTCTTTTTTGAGTATTAATATAAGTGTAGACAAAGATTCTAAGTTTCGTTCAATTTGAGTTATGTGTTCCCTCTGCATTTCCATTTATTTGAATTTCTTTCTATAATTATTGAAGAGTGTTTGATTGCAATTTAGTATTACATCTACTAAAATCATATTATACCAGGAGTTCATTTAGTAAACAACGTTTCCTCTATTATTACTGTGAGTAAAACAAGACCTGTGACCTATTTGAATTACTGCATTTCATATCCTGTTCAAGGGTGCATCTTCTACTTTTCTTCTACTGCAAACAAGGTGAGACTAATCTATAATTGATGCCTGACTTTATTTAATAGTTTTGTAACTCCTTCTACATCACTTGAGATTATAACTGTGACTCATATAACAAGATACAACCTATGTATTGTTCTATTATTAATTTCATTTAAGGATTATTTATCAGAAAACTGGAGGTAGAAAAATCACTCATTAAAACATTTCTTTTAATACCTTTGATGCCTAACATTATTCTTTGAGACTTAGAATCAATCTCAGGAACAACATATTTTTGGCGCCATTGTCGAGGACGAAGAAACGAAATCATTTTTCTGGGAAAATGATAAGGTAATTTTTTTCTTCGGTGGTGAACAAATATTGAATACATAAGTAAGGATTACTTTATTTTTTCCCATCACAACTCCACTGTAGAAAAAATTGGCATTCGGTCAAAAGAATGCAAGGAAAAACCCAGATGAAAAGCAGACTACACTAGTGTCAAATCCCGAAAAAGAGTTGAAACCAAAGAGATATCTCAAACAAATTGTTGCATCAGCAGGTAAAGTCTATCAACCTAGATTTACACAAGGTAATATTAAGGTTCCCGCTGAAGAAATAACCCCTAAATAAAGTTTTAAGGAAGTTCATTCCACAGAAGTATCAACAAGTAAACCTGAAGTTAAACTTGAAACTCCAGAGATAATTATTCCCAAGATAAAGTTTGAGATTGACAATACCAAACATATTTCATTGATACATACTTTTACCAGTGAGAACAAAGGATCCCTTTCAATCCCCTCTATCATTGACACTCAACCGATTCTTTCCTTTCCCAAAGTAAAAGTTTCTATTTCCCAAAATCATGAAGGTTATTTTCTATACCCGGATTCATCCCCTATTGCATATCCTATCTATACATCAAGTAAAACTGAGGAACCCAGCTCAAGTTTTACTTTCCCCCTCATCTAGATCTTATGTCTCCTCACAATCGATTTCTCAAACTTCATTCACAACATCCCTAAGTAGTCGAAAGGTCAGTAATTCAGTATTTCGAAGTTTTTAGAAATCTCCTTTTTAGTCCCTCAATTCTGTCTCCTAGACTTCCAATGGTCAGAACTAGAGGTGTTGGTGCTGGTGGTGTTGGAGGTGCAGGGGATGGTGGACAAGCTCAACCCCCTAGGATTTTTTCCAAAGTAGTTTCTAGATATGCTCCCCTAGTCCGTCCTGTTGTCCTGCGTGATTTACTCGAAAAGTGGATGAATAATCTCCCCAAATTGATGGGAGAAGGGGATCTAACAACAACATAACATATAACCTTTTTCAATCAATTTTTTGATATCCTTGGAATTGAGCATGAATACGTTTACTCAATACTGCTAGTACATAATTGTGAAGGGCAGGTAAGAACTCGGTTCATAGGGCCTCTAGTAGGTTCTATACGATCATATGATGATCTAGAAAATGCCTTCTCGAGGAAGTGGGGTGAGAAAATTGATCATATTTATTACTTAACTAAATTCAGAGCTTTGAGAAAGAAGAATTCTGAATTAGTCCTTGAATTTATCCAGAGGCTTAATAATATTTATAAGAAAATCCCAGCCAAAGTCAAAACTTCTGAAAAAGTTGCAAAAGGCACTTTTGCAGGGGCTTTCGATTTCGATTTTGCTCTACTTTTGAGAAAAAGGAGATCTACTACTTTATCAGGAATGCAGGATGATGTTATAGAGTACGAACAAATTTAATTGGAAAGATTACGAACTATAGTTTCTTGTGTGCGAGTTTTAGAATCGGATGTTAATTATTGAGAGCAAGGCATTTTGTGCAAGTTCACTCCCCTGAATAGACCAGAATTGAATAAAGTATACCATTCTTTCTATAACCTCTTTTTGGGGATGATTCAAGGAGTGAAAATTGGAGTTTCAGAGAATACATTGAGTAATATTATCTACAGGATTAGAGTACTCCAAGAATTGAAGAATTGCAGAAATTGAAGAAGTCCGAGGAAGCATTATCAGGTTCTATGTGATGATTGGTTGATGGTCATGATTTAATGTAAAGTTTTATTATATCTCATATATTCTTGGGTGGAGGGAAGGGGAAAGGATGGAGAGTTCAACTCTCTCTTGATATTGGAGGATTGTATCTTCCTCTTGGAGGTTTATACCTCCCTTTACATTTGGAAGTTGTAGCTACCTTTGGAAGTCATTACTTCCCTTGAACAATAACTATTGATTATTTCTCATATATTGTGCATGTTGTATTATGGTGTATTGGTGTAAATCTTATACTATTGTTCATTTCTCATTGGATATAGTTGAATGGTTTAAGTATAAGTTGAAAAATGTTTTAAATTGTACTTGATACTGATTCACCCCCCTCTCAGTATCAACAGACACAAGTTTTTGAGGTCGTCGAACATGAAATCATCAACTGTCCAGAAGAATATTCGGAAGAATATGACGACTCTTATGCGGCTAAGATTATACATATAGCACAATCAGAGCTGCACAAGATAGATGCACGGCTGAGAATCATGCCTTACAAAGATATGATAATATGGACCTTGGAACATGTTGACATCTAGACCAGGAGCATCATCAATCACCAATAGGTTTCCGTTGGCTCTTTCTGACCAGAAAACCTACAAGTAATGTACAAACTCTCTGCTACTCCTAAATAGACTTACAATTCCTTATTCCTTCTAGAGTTCGAGAGAAACAAATGTGCCCAATATGCCAGGAGCAGTCATCATATAATAAAGACCTGGTGGGGACATCTAGATAAATTTAGAACTGACGCTCATGGTACATATGCCACATTGTCTATAGAAAATCATTTGTTGAATGAAGCCATGATGCTCTATCACCTATTCCAGAAGAATATCCCTACACATTTCTTGGTGGGGTGGGTAGCTATCATGAACAAGGTAGACGAGGGTTACACTTTCAACTGGGCCAAAATGTTGTCGGATAATTTTTCCAAGGAAATCGTTGATTATAAACCAAAAAAATAAAAAGGGAAGCCTACCTCTTTTTACATTTTAGCATATGTTATGGATGTCATGTGCTTGATGACCCCCTTTCCCTTGATGAACTGGAGTTGGACCCCAGACAGTTCTGAACCTATTCATTTTTATCACTCAAAGTTATGGGAGGAGAAAGCCAAGGATTTATTTTATGAAATATGCCACAATGTTGTAGTACCTATTCACATAGCCATTTATTGTCACCCACCTCCCCGAATTTCAGAGAGGATTATTGGAAACCTAGGAAATCTCACAGATTGGTTCATTGAGGAGAATTTCTCCTACATCAATTTTTTTGGTTGCTCATTTACTCCTCCTTCTCTCCCACAATTTTTACCCGATAGGCTGGTGTGTAGAGAAGTGGCATACCAGATAGTGGCAGGAGGTATCAACAAGGATCTGAAAGCAGATCAGAATTTTTTTTTGTTGACTTTTCCCATTCAAGTTGGCATGTTTACATTATTGTATTTTGGCCACTCTATAGTTGAGGCTGTAGCCCTGGAGGATATCGAATTGGTTAACATTGAGTTGAAGAAACATTATCCACATAATATAGTGGAAAACCATTTGTCTCAATTCAACATGGAGCGGTACATGCATGAAAATTCCTCTTATGAAGAAATATTCAAGGGAGTTAGATCTTATTAGGAAGTCCAAAGTAGATTCTCGACCCTACCCCCAGACCAACAAGCTAGTTTCCTCATCTTTCATAAACACAGGTAGAACAATCTACCAAAGATATTTCAGGGAGAGCCAATAACCATGCCTCGTTCATAGGAATCTAGGTATACAAGATCCGAGCCAAGATCCTCCACTAAACACAAAGATGAAAAGGTACCAAAAAGCCCAGAGGTATTATTTCAGGAGATAAGAACGTCACTATCACGACTGAATGATCCACATGTGTTAGCCCGGTCCAAAGCCTTCATAAATCTGAGACAAATTGTCTCTCATTCAACACGAACAACTCCAGTTGGAACCTCAAATACAACAGGACAACAACATTCCACCGAAATTTCCTCTCCCATTACATCATTAACCCCTCTATAAACCAGATTCAGAAATCCTAATTACAGACTCACTTTTGTAGGTGACCTTACTCCTATCTCACCCAAAGAGATTAATCCGTTAGATTTATTTTTGAGCAAGACACGAAAGGCTATTGTGAAAAGAGAATCTCACAAAAATGATGGAGTCATCACTAAAAGGCAAAGACTGGTGTATGACGGGAATGACCATGATGGTCCAGAGTTTGCAAAAGAATTTGCAGGATCGTTAGGTGTTGTTGCCACTTCCAATCAATGGTCGGTGGAAAATTTGACCCCACAATTGTGACAAAAGTTCCTCTTGGTAGAAAACTTTCAAATCAGATACATACTACAAACGAGACTATTAGAAGTAGAATGAACCAAGATTTTGAGAAAGTCAGGGCTAGCGATCGACAACAAATTAAAAATCTATAAGATAACCTTGATCTGCTCCACCAAAGTTCACAGACCAGCCAAGATCTGGTCACTCGGCGTGACAGGTTGATAGAGAAGTTGCGGGAATAATTGACCCTAACAGAGGGCACAATGATAGACATTCCGGCCTTCAAAACTCAAGCATCGGAAATCAATGAGAAGTTGGAAGTTTCCTAGAAAGAACTTTATCTGAAAGTATATGCCATCCAAAAATGCTACCAGGAAATAGAACTTTCCCTAAAATATATCTATGTCAAGGAAAAAGAGGCATGCTCAGCTCGGTCTAAGTTTCAAGAAGTTCTCATATGGATGCAGAGAGAAAATGCCCCTGGTTTTCCTCTTCTCTCTCAGTCTGAACAATTAAGAGGCGAAATAGACTTAAAACCCTGGGAAACAAATGTGGAAGAAGGAAAGAAACTTGCCAGAGCAGTGAAGGAGGATTGTCTAGAGGCATTGTCATCATTAAACAAAAATCCAATTGAGTTTGAGGGGAATAATATATTAGAGGCCTTGGGAAAAATTGAGATACAAATGAACCAGCAAAGCTACAGGAAGAACAAGGAAGCTACTCAGGAAACCATCCAAGTGATGATTCAGTTTGATCTTCCTAAAATAAATGAATGGTTAGTTGACCCAAGTTCATAGTTCTAGGGCACATTCTAATAAGTAAACAAGATTCAGGAAAAGCTTCCCCAAATAAAAAAGAAATTGTTTTCCTTCAAAGTAAATGATAGGATTGATCCTTCAAGGTTCATGATAACATTGATGGATAGATGCACCCAATTCATTGAACTGGGAAAAACAAGTGTAGCTGGGAGAAAATGAGAAAACATGCACAGTGTCCATCCCTTCTAACCTCTCTACCTTTTACCCTCCAACAACCACTTACCTCGTCTATCCCTACCACATGCATTCTAACCTCCACTCATCCCACCTCATCATATGAAACTTATTTTCATGGACGGTTACTCTTCCCTGTAATCATTATCCATCCCTTGATGATCCAATGTTGTGTTATTCATCTAATTATCCTTCCCCCATGACCTTGACTGTAGTTTCATTACCCCGTTGAACACACCTGAAGGGACAGATGGAAACACATTCAAATGACCAAGACAGTAAGCCAAATGATTAAGGTGGCCTTTATGAAATGTGTACCCAGGCCAAAGTTCAAAGGAAAATGAGTGCTTCTACCAACAGATGAAGAGACAGAGGAAATCACTAGCGAAACTCATCAATATTTGCACGCAGTTGTTTTATTCAGATGTATTCTATTTTTAGTTAAATATTGTAAGAAGTCCAATGTTTTTCAGCTGTGATAGATTTTCTATAAATACATAGATTTAATATCTATTCGGGGATGCTTCTGGTCGAATTTAATAGAGAAACTCTTTTTTGAGTATTAATACAAGTGTAGACAAAGATTATAAGTTTCATTCAATTTGAGTTATGTGTTCCCTCTGCGTTTCCATTTATCTGAATTTCTTTCTGTAATTATTGAAGAGTGTTTGATTGCAATTTAGTATTACATCTACTAGAATCATATTATACCAGGAGTTCATTTAGTAAACAATGTTTCCTCTATTATTACTATGAGTAAAACAAGACTTGTGACCTATGTGAATTACTGCATTTCATATCCTGTTCAAGGGTGTGTCTTCTACTTTTCTTCTATTACAAACAAGGTGAGACTAATCTATAATTGATGCCTGACTTTGTTTAACAGTTTTGTAACTCCTTCTACATCACTTGACATTATAATTGTGACTCATATAACAAGATACAACCTATGTACTATTCTATTATTAATTCCATTTAAAGATTATTTATCAGAAAACTGGAGGTAGAAAAATCACTCATTAAAACATTTATTTTAAAACCTTTGATTCCTGACATTATTCTTTGATCTTTAGAATCAATCTCAGGAACAACATATTTTTGGTGCCATTTTTGGGGACGAAGAAACGAAATCATTTTCCCTAGGAAAATGATAAGGTAATTTTTTTTCTTCGATGGAGAACAAATATTGAATACGTAAGTAAGGATTACTTTATTTTTTCACATGGCAACTCTACCGTAGAAAAAACTGGCATTCGGTCGAAAGAATACCAGGAAAAACCCGGATGAAAAGCATACTACACCAGTGTCGGATCCCGAAAAAGTGTTGAAACCAAAGGGATATCTCAAACAAACTGTTGCATCAGCAAGTAAAGTCTATCAACCTAGAGTTACACAAGTTAATATTAAGGATCCTGCTGAAGAAATAACCCCTAAATAAATTATTAAGGAAGTTCATTCCGCAGAAGTATCAACAAGTAAACCTGAAGTTAAACTTGAAACTCCAGAGATAATTATTCCCGAGATAAAGTTTGCGATTGACCATACCATCCATATTTCATTGGTATATACTTTTACCAGTGAGAACAAAGGATCCCTTTCAATCCCCTCTATCATTAACACTCAGCCAATTCTTTCCTTTCCCGAAGTAAAAGTTTCTATTTCCCAAAATCCTGAAGGTTATTTTCTATACTTGGATTCATCCCCTATTTCAGATCCTATCTGTACATCAAGTAAAACTGAGGAACCCAACTCAAGTTTTACTTTCCCCCTCATCTAGATCTTCCGTCTCCTCACAATCATTTTCTCAAACTTCATTCACAACATCCCTAGGTAGTCGAAAGGTCAGTAATTTAGTATTTCGAAGTTTTTAGAAATCTCCTTTTTAGTCCCTAAATTTTGTATCCTAGACTTTCAATGGTCAGAACTAGAGGTGTTGGTGGTTCCAGAGGTGCAGGGGATGGTGTACAAGCTCAACCCCCTAGGATTTTTTCCAAAGTAGTTGCTAGATATGCTCCCCTAGTCCATCCTGTTGTCTTGCATGATTTACCTAAAAAGTGCATGAATAATATCCCCAAATTCATGGGATAAGGGGATCTAACAACAACATAACATATAACCTTTTTCAATTAGTTTGTTGATATCCTTGGAATTGAGCATGAATACATTTACTCAAATACTGATAGTACATAATTGTGAAGGTCAGGTAAGAACTTGGTTCATAGGGCTCCCAGTAGGTTCTATACGATCATATGACGATCTAGAAAATGCCTTCCGAGGAAGTGGGGTGAGAAAAATGATCATCTTTATTACTTAACTGAATTCAGATATTTGAGAAAGAAGAATTCTAAATTAGTCCTTGAATTTATCTAGAGGTTTAATAAGCTTTATCAGAAAATCCCAGCCGAAGTCAAAACTTCTCAATGAGCTGCAAAAGTACCTTTTGCATGGGCTTTTGATTTTGATTTTTCTCTACTTTTGAGAGAAAGGAGATCTACTACTTTATCAAGAATGCATGATGATGTTATAGAGTACAAACAAATTTAATTGGAAATAGCACAGACTGCAGTTTCTTGTGTGTGAGTTTCATAATCGGATGTTAATTATTGAGTGCAGGGCATTCTGTGCAAGTTCACTCTCCTGAATAGACCAGAATTGAATAAAGTATACCATTCTTTCTATAACCATTTTTTGGGGAGGATTCAAGGAGTGAAAATTGGAGGAGTTTCAGAGAATACATTGGGTAATATTATCTATAGGATTAGAGTACTCCAAGAATTGAAGAATTGTATAAATTGAAGAAGTCTCAGGAGTCATTATCAGGTTCTATGTGATGATTGGTTGATGGTAATGATTTAATGTAAAGTTTTATTATCTCTCATATATTCTTGGGTGGAAGGAAGGGGAAAGGATGGAGAGTTCAACTCTCTCTTGATATTGGAGGATTGTATCTTCCTCTTGCAGGTTTATCCCTCCCTTTACATTTGGAAGTTGTAGCTACCTTTGGAAGTCATTACTTCCCTTGAACAATAACTATTGATTATTTCTCATATATTGTGCATGGTGTATTATGGTATATTGGCGTAAATATTATACTATATTGGATATAGTTGAATGGTTTAAGTATAATTTGAAAAAGGTTTTAAATTGTACTTGATACTGATTCACCCCCCTCTCAGTATCAACAGACACAAGTTTTTAAGGTCCTCGAACATGAAATCATCAATTGTCCAGAAGAGTATTCAGAAGAAGACGATGACTCTTATGCATCTAAGATTATACATATAGCACAGTCAGAGTTGCACAAGATATATGCACGACTGAGAATAATTCCATACAAAGATATGATAATCTGGGACTTGGAACATGTTGACATCCAGACCAGGAGCATCATCAATCACCAATAGGCTTCCATTGGCTCTTTATGACCAGAACACCTACAAGTAATGTACAAACTCTCCCCTACTCCTAAATACACTTACAATTCCTCATTCATTCTAGAGTTCGAGAGAAACCAATGTGCCAAATATGCCAGGAGCAGTCATGATATAATAAAGACCTGATGGGGACATCCAGATAAATTCAGAGCCGACACTCATGGCACATATGCCACATCGTCTGTAGAAAATCATATGTTGAATGAAGCCATGATGATCTATAACCTGTTCCAGAAGAAGAGCCCAACACATTTCTTGGTGGAGTGGGTAGCTATCATGAACAAGGTAGACAAGGTTTACACTTTCAATTAAGCCAAAATGTTGTCGGATAATTTGGCCAAGGAAATCACTGATTATAAAACAAAACAAAAAAAGGGGCAGCCTACCCCTTTTTACATTTTAGCATATTTTATAGATGTCATCTGTTTCCTGACCCCCTTTCCCCTAATGAACTAGAGTTGGACCCCAGCTAGTTCTGAACCTATTCATTTTTATCACTCCAAGTTATGGGAGGAGAAAGCCAAGGATTTATTTTATAAAATATGTCACAATGTTGTAGTACCTATTCACATAGCCATTTATCATCACCCACCTCCCCGGATTTCAGAGAGGATTATGGGAAACCTAGGCAAGCTCACAGATTGGTTCATTAAGGAGAATTTCTCCTACATCAAAGTTTTTCGTTGCTCATTTCCTCCTCATTCTCTCCAACAATTTTTACCCGACAGGCTGGTGTACAGAGAAGTGGCATACTAGATAGTGGCAGGAGGTATCAACAAGGATCTGAAAGCAGATCAGAAAAAGGTTTCGTCGACTTTTCCCATTCACGTTGGCATGTTTACATTATTGTATTTTGGTCACTCTAAAGTTGAGGCCGCATCCCTGCAGGATATCAAATTGGTTAACATCGAGTTGAAGAAACATGATCCACATAATATAGTGGAACACCATTTGGCTTTGTTTAAAATGAAGCGTTACATGCATGAAAATTCCGCTTATGAAGAAATATTCAAGGGAGTTAGATCTTATTAGGAAGTCCAAAGCAGATTCCTGACCCTACCCCCAGAACAACAAGCTAGTTTCCTCAGCTTTCATAAACATAGGCAGAACAATCTACCAAAGATATTGCAGGGAGAGTCAATAGCCACGCCTCGTTCATAGGAATCTAGGTATACAAGATCCGAGCCAAGATCCTCCACTAAACACAAAGCTAAAAAGGTCCCAAAAATCCCAGAGGTATTATTTCAGGAGATAAGAACGTCACTATCAGGAATGAATGATCCACATGTGTTAGCGGGGTCCAAATCCTTCATAAATCCGAGACAAATTATCTCTCATTCAGCACCAGCAAGTCCTGCTGGAACCTCGAATACAATAGGACAACAACATTCCACTGAAATTGCCTCTCCCATTACATCATTAACCCCTCTACAAACCAGCTTCAGAAATCCTAATTACAGACTCACTTTCGTAAGTGACCTTAATCCTATCTCACACAAAGAGATTCCTCCCTCAGATTTATTTTTCAGCAAGAAACGAAAGGCTATCGTGAAAAGAGAATCTCAAAAAAATGATGGAGTCATCAGTAAAATGAAAAGAATGGTGTATGACAGGAATGACCATGATGGTCCAGAGTTTGCAAAAGAAGTTGCATGTTTGTTAGGTGCTTTTTCCACTTCCAATCAATGGTCGGTGGAAAATTTGACCAAACAACTGTGAAAAAAGTTCCTCTTGGTAGAAAACTTTCAAAATCAGATACATACTACAGAGGATACTATTAGAAGGATAATGAACCAAGATTTTGAGAAATTCAGGGCTAGTGATCGACAACAAATTAAACAGCCACAGGATAACCTTGATCTGCTCCACCAGATTTCACAGACTAGCCAATATCTGGTCACTCAGCGTGACGGGTTGATAGAGAAATTGCAGGACAGATTGACCCTAACAGAGGGCACAGCGATAGACATCTCGACCTTCAAAACTCAAGCATCGGAAATCAATGAGAAGCTGGAAGTTTCCTGGCAAGAACTTTATCTACAAGTATATGCCATCTAGAAATGCTATCAGGCAATAGAACTTTCTCTAAAATATATCTATGTCAAGGAAAAAGAGGCATGCTTAGTTCGGTCTAAGTTTCAAGAAGTTCTCATATGGATGCAGAGAGAAAATGCCCCTAGTTTTCCTCTTCTCTCTCAGTCTGAATAATTAAGAGTCGAAATGGACTTAAAACCCTGGGAAACAAATCTAGAAGAAGGAAAGAAACATGCCAGAGCAGTGAAGGAGGCTTGTCTAGAGGCATTGTCATCATTAAACAAAAATCCAATTGAGTTTGAGGGGAATAATATATCAGAGGCCTTGGGTAAAATTGACATAGAAATGAACAAGAAAAGCTCTAGGAAGAACAAGGAAACTACTTAGGAAACCATCCAAGTGATGAGACAGTTTGATCTTCTTAAAATAAATGAATGGTTAGTTGATCCAAATTCATGGTTCCAAGGACCATTCCAAGAAGTAAACAAGATTCAGGAAAAGCTTCCCCAAATACAAAAGAAATTGTTTGCCTTCAAAGTAAATGAGAGGATTGAGCCTTCAAGGTTCATGATAGCATTGATGGATAGATGCACCCAATTCATTGAACTGGGAAAAACAAGTGTAGCTGGGAGAAAATGAGAAAACATGCACAATGTCCATCCCTTCTAACCTCTCTACCTTTCACCCTCCAACAACCACTTACCTCGTCTATCCCTACCACCTACATTCTAACTTCCACTCATCCCACCTCATCATATGAAACTTATTTTCATGGATGGTTACCCTTCCCTGTAACCATTATCCATCCCTTGACGATCCAATGTTGTGTTATTCATCTAATTATCCTTCCCCGATGACCTTGACTGCAATTTAATTACCCCGCTGAACACACCTGAAGGGACAGATGGAAACACGATCAAATGACCAATACAATAAGCTAAATGATTAAGGTGGCCTTTATGAAATGTGTACCCAACCCAAAGTTCAAAGGAAAATGAGTGCTTCTACCAACAGATGAAGAGACAGAGGAAATCACCAGTGAAACTCATCAATATTTACACACAGTTTTTTATTTAGATGTATTCTATTTTTAGTTAAATATTATAAGAAGTCCAACATTTTTCAGTTGTGATAGATTTTGAATAAATACATATATTTAATATCTATTTGAGGATGCTTCTAGTCGAATTTAATAGAGAAACTCTTTTTTCAGTATTAATACAAGTGCAGACAAAGATTCTAAGTTTTGTTCAATTTGAGTTATGTTCCCTCTGTGTTTCCATTTATCTGAATTTCTTTCTGTAATTATTGAAGAGTGTTTGATTGCAATTTAGTATTACATCTACTGAAATCATATTATACCAACAGTTCATTTAGTAAACAACGTTTCCTCTATTATTACTGTGAGTAAAACAAGACCTGTGACATATGTGAATTACTGCATTTCATATCCTGTTCAAGGGTGCGTCTTCTACTTTTCTTCTACTACAAACAAGGTGAGACTAATCTATAATTGATGCCTGACTTTGTTTAACATTTATGTAACTCCTTCTACATCACTTGAGATTATAACTGTGACTCATATAACAAGATACAACCTATGTACTGTTCTATTATTAATTTCATTTAAAGATTATTTATCAGAAAACTGGAGGTAGAAAAAACACTCATTAAAACATTTATTTTAAAACCTTTGATGCCTGACATTATTCTTTGAGCCTTAGAATCAATCTCAGTAGCAACATATTTTTGGCGCCATTGTCGGGGACGAAGAAACGAAACTATTTTCCCTTGGAAAACGATAAGGTAAATTTTTTTCTTCGATGGTGAACAAATATTGAATACGTAAGTAAGGATTACTTTATTTTTTCACATGGCAACTCCACCATATAAAAAACTGGCATTCGGTTGAAAGAATACCACGAAAAACCCGAATGAAAAGCAGACTACACTAGTGCCGGATCCCGAAAAAGTGTTGAAACCAAAGGGATATCTCAAACAAACTGTTGCACCAGCAAGTAAGGTCTATCAACCCAGAGTTACACAAGTTAATATTAAGGATCCTGCTAAAGAAATAACCCCTAAATAAAGTTTTAAGGAAGTTCATTCCGCAGAAGTATCAACAAGTAAACCTGAAGTTAAACTTGAAACTCCAGAGATAATTATTCCCGAGATAAAGTTGGCGATTGACCATACCATCCATATTTCATTGATAGATACTTTTACCAGTGAGAACAAAGGATCCCTTTAAATCCCCTCTATCATTGACACTCAGCCAATTCTTTCCTTTCCCAAAGTAAAAGTTTCTATTTCCCAAAATCCTGAAGGTTATTTTCTATACTCGGATTCATCCCCTATTTCATATCCTATCTGTACATCAAGTAAAACTGAGGAACCCAACTCAAGTTTTACTTTCCCCCTCATCTAGATCTTTCGTCTCCTCACAATCATTTTCTCAAACTTCATTCACAAAATCCCTAGGTAGTCGAAAGGTCAGTAATTTAGTATTTCAAAGTTTTTGGAAATCTCCTTTTTAGTCCCTAAATTCCGTCTGCTAGACTTTCAATGGTCAGAATTGGAGGTGTTGGTGGTTCCAAAGGTGCAGGGGATGGTGTAAAAGCTCAACCCCCTAGGATTTTTTCCAAAGTAGTTGCTAGATATGCTCCCCTAGTCCGTCCTATTGTCCTGCGTGATTTACCCAAAAAGTGCATGAATAATCTCCCCAAATTCATGGGAGAAGGGGATCTAACAACAACATAACATATAACCTTTTTCAATTAGTTTGTTGATATCCTTGGAATTGAGCATGAATACGTTTACTCAATATTGATAGTACATAATTGGGAAGGGCATGTAAGAACTTGGTTCATAGGGCTCCCAATATGTTCTATATGATCATATGACGATCTAGAAAATGCCTTCCTGAGGAAGTGGGGTGAGAAAAATGATCATCTTTATTACTTAAATGAATTCATATCTTTGAGAAAGAAGAATTCTGAATTAGTCCTTGAATTTATCCAGAGGTTTAATAAGCTTTATCAGAAAATCCCAGTCGAAGTCAAAACTTCTTAACGAGCTGCAAAAGGCACTTTTGCAGGGGCTTTCGATTTTGATTTTGCTCTACTTTTGAGAGAAAGGAGATCTACTACTTTATCAGGAATGCATGATGATGTTATAGAGTACGAACAAATTTAATTGGAAAGAGTACGGACTGTAGTTTCTTGTGTGCGTGTTTCAGAATCGGATGTTAATTATTGAGCGCAGGGCATTCTGTGCAAGTTCACTCTCCTGAATATACTAGAATTGAATAAAGTATACCATTCTTTCTATAAGCTCTTTTTGGGGAGGATCCAAGGAGTGAAAATTGGAGGAGTTTCAGAGAATAGATTGAGTAATATTATCTACAGGATCAGAGTACTCCAAGAATTGAAGAAGTCTGTAGTGACCGTCAATTAATTGAAACTACCATGAATTGAAATAGAGCAGAAATTTGAAATTCACTCAATTTTTTTTCATATTAAATCTGATATTACAATAAATAAAATTTATTAACAATTTCATTCTAAAGATTCATAACTAACCTTAATCTGATGTTGCCTCCTTAGCTCTTGAATCTGCTCTTTCGCTCCTCTTCCGCAGCTTGCTCCTGAAGACACCCCAAAACCAGCCACCCTACCGACCAGTACGCCTGGACCTAGGACATCTATGGACGTCCTAGCCCTCCGATCCCAAAACCCCTCAGCCCCGGTGCACTGTAAATCCCACTGTTCTAACTCTGTCTCAAAGCTCCCAAAATCTCCTCTCCCGTAGAATGCATGAATGAAATCCCCCAAAATGAATCCTCCTCCTTCCCTTATGCCTCCTTCACCGCCCTCGCACCTTTACTCCTCACCAAACCCCTTATCCATACATTTATTTCAATTTAATGGTGTTATCCTTTACTTAATGTTCCTTTTACGTATGGGTTACGTTATCCCTTATGGGATACGTAACCCATTTAAACTTATATTTTATTTTCCCCCATTTTAATACATAATTAATCAATTACTTTAATTAATAATCAATTAACCACTAACCATTAATTTAATAATTAAT
>SNQJ01S0085519.1:34280-44517 GCA_010110895.2 Picea sitchensis | reverse complement strand
TGAATGGAAGTTCATTCTATCAGGTTGGTGCATGTTTACAAGCTGAGTCTTTTTATGAGGGTTATATTCCTCACATCTCAATTGGATTTGAGATCAGCAAGTTGGGTCTTGTTATGAGGATTGGATTCCTCATTTCTCAGTTGTTTTTGAGAACTACAAGCTAGGTCTTGTATGAAAGAGTTGGATCTCTCATATTTAGTTGAATTTGAATATATTAAAGGATTGGTTTTATCTGTATTCATTCAAGTTAAATAAATAAAATAAAGATATTTTATCTACTTCATACAGTTTGTGTTAGACATGTTTGTGAAAATTAATTGAGCTTCATACATCTTATTCAGTTAATTCAATTAATCTATGAAAGTGTGAAAATAAGTCAAAAGTTCCAGACACTGATTCACTCCCCACCCTCTCAGTGTCAGTGTGTGTTTCAACAATGTTCAGGGGGGGTGTTGGAGAAATTTCTATTTTTGGCACACTAGTTCAGTGGGAGTTAACTGACTAGTTATATTTTAGGACTTTCTATTTAGACCATCACTATTATGCATGCATGTATTCCTAAGGAAAGATAACTGCTTGATTGATTTTCTTAATTATGGAATGTTATGTCCTATATATGAGTGTATTCCACGCATTCATTATATCATATTGATCATCATCTATGTATCAATCATTCATTCATTGATCGACTCATTGGATTAGTGTGAATATATTTTCTCATTCTTCCATATTGAATCTCTCTTCCTTTCTTGATAATTTGTGTGTGTACTTGCTTTAGATAGATATCCTATGCAGGTTTTGATGAAACATTGATAGTATGGTCATCAATATAACAATGTAAACTTGATATTTCATAGATATATAGATGAGAGTTCAAACATGCATCTCCCTATCGATGACAATGCAAAATGTTGTTAATATACCAACTAAAATGCACACGCTCATTGATATATTGACAACATAGGACTTTGATCTAGTCATATTTTACGTGCTCAACGATCGTTGGAAGTTTGAACATTTTTTGATATATCGATGAAGTTTGTGGGTCTTTAAAAAACCCAAATAGTCATTTGAAAGTGCATAACAGTCATTGAATTACTCAAGTTTAACATGGTCAACTATTGTTAGAAGGTCAACAAAATATAGAGATTTCAAAAATTTAGTTGTAGGTATGGAATCTTGGTGCAAACCCCCCTTCTCTCCTAAAGGGCCCGCGACCTCTCGATTAAGGATGCCTCGACGTGTGTCATGTCTATTGCCTGCTAGAAATCCATCGACTCTCCTCCCTTAACCGAATCACACAACACGCTCAAAGCCTTTAATGGCTCTGGATTTAAGCCTTATGATGTCCTCCCTTTGTTTCCTATTGTGTTAGAAGGAAAACCAATAAACGTTGAAGTTGAGGTATTTGATGCTCCTCTCGATTACAACCTTTTACTTGGCCATAGGTAGATCGATTCCATGCATGCAGTTGTGTCCACTCTTTTCTGTGTCGTACTTTTCCCACATTAGGGAAAAGTAATTACAGTGGACCAAGTGGCTTTCTTTAACTCTGATACATGCACCACCAATGTACCTTTCATTACAAAAACACCCTCTAGATATGAGAATATTGGTGTGGGTCTTATAAAATATTCCACTCTGATGGGTACTTTCCCCATCCCACCACCCGACGTTCCACCTCCTTTGGTTGCCTCGATCAACATGATATCCACCTTCGTCCATGAAACTCCCATGTCTTCTGACCCATGGGCAGTACCCGCACCCAGTGATTATCTTCGCTACGGTAATCAGATGCCCTTGAGTCCAGTTGAATCCTCTTACCAAGCCATTCAATCAACATCCCCCTCTACTCTCTCTCTTGGTAATTCATCTTCGGATCCATTCCATGTCATTTTTCCTACAGACAAGGTGATTATGTCTGTTATGTCCATGGAAGACACCCCTTGGAACAATGGACATCATTGTTCCATTCTCTTCCTGGAACAACACACCATTGAGAGTTACCAACGGATCTCGACTCCATCGACCGGTTTCGTCATTTCTATTGTTCTCGATTCTACACACGATATGTTCTATGAAGGGAACTTAAGTAATATATCACCCACCATCCCCCTCGACGTATCCATTAAACCTGGAGTTGTCAAAAATGTGCATATCGGAGCTTTGTGTTCCAACGACGAAGTTGTCACCTACAAGTCTCTTTTTCAATAATTTCGTGATGTCTTTGCATGGAGCTATGAAGAAATGTCAGGTATTGAACCTGACATTGTTGTACACAAGATTAAGACATACCCGGGCACTAAACCCATCCGACAACGACTTCGTCCAGTCCACCCACGTAAAGCAGTTGTTATCAATCTTGAAGTTGAGAAACTTCTTAAAGATGGCTTTATTTACCCTATGGCTCTAACTGACTGGGTTTCCAATCTTGTTCCGGTTAACAAGAAACAAGGTACGATCCGCGTGTGCATTGATTATAGGGATATTAACAAAGCTTGTCCTAAAGATAACTTTCCTACCCCCTTTGTTGACCAGATTGTCAACGATTGTGACGAGAGTGAAATATTCTCTTTGATGGATGGTTTCTTCGGATATAATCAAATCAACATCGTACCCGCCGACCAACACAAGACCACTTTTATTTGTCCTTGGGGAACTTTTGCCTATCGGAAACTTCCGTTTGGTTTAAAGAATGTCGGCGTGACTTTTCAATGTGCTATGTCTTATGCCTTTAATGATATAAAGCACATTGTGCAACCATATCTCGATGACCTACCGGCTCATTCCATGCACTGTGTAGATCATCCAACACACCTCCGAGCCATTTTCCTTCGATGTTGGTTTTACCGTATACACTTAAACCCACACAAATGTGTTTTTTGTGTAGAATCCAGTCGAATTCTAGGATTTATTGTTTCACGTCAAGGGATCAGGCTATATCCTTTGAAGGTCAAGGCAATTTTCAATCTCCCTCCTCCTTCCTCACTTTGCCAGCTACAAAGTTTGCAAGGGAAGGCAAACTTTCTACGTCGTTTCATCCCAAACTATGCTGAGTTAACTCTCAGATTTACTCGACTGTTCAAGAAAGGTTCTGAGTTTTCATAGGACACTACTGCCAACAAAGTTTTCGACACTTTAAAACTGACTTTAACCCATACCCCACTACTTTTCCCACCCAATTATAGTCGATATTATTTCCTTTATCTCATAGCCTCGGACTCTACCATTCCTATGGTTCTAGTCCAGGAGGATGATTCTCATGATGAAAATGTCATTTATTATTTGATTCAGAGTCTCATGACTACTAAAACCAAGTATTTACATGTTGAAAAAATGGCCTTGGTAGCCATCCAAGTTGTCCAATGTTTCTGGCACTATATCTTTTTACGCAAGACTACTGTGATTTCCAACTGCAACCCTATGCAACACATTCTTACATGCCAATTTCTAGGGGGAAAATACTCCAAATGGATCGTAATACTCCAGGAGTTTGACTTAGAATTCGAACATGCTAAGTCCAAGAAATCCTTGTTGTTTGCCGAATTGATATGTGACCTTCCCTATTCTGAGACGAAAAATGTAGCAGAGGATTCATTACTCGATGAATCCCTTTTTCTGATGGGGATATCATTATATATCTCGAAACTCAGAATTTCTGGACTGATTTCTCTAGAATTAACTGTCATCAAATACGTTAACAAGCCCGTCGGTATATTATCCTTGGTGATACTCTTTATCATTGTGGGATTGACTCTGTTTTTCAACGATACCTCATCTTTGACAATGTCGAGAAATCCCTGAATGACTGTTATTTTGGAACATGTGTTGGTCACATGTTTGGGTATGCTACTTCCCAAAAGATCTTATGAGCTGGGTATTTTTGGCCTTGTTTATTCAAAGATTGTATTATCATTGTCCAAAAATGCCATGCTTGCCAAACATACAACAACAAAATACAATCACACCCTGTAGTCTGCATTGGACCTTTTGTGAAATGGGGTATCGATTTCATGACATGTCACCCTCACTCGGTCGGGGGGCATGGATACATTATTGTAGCCATAGATTATATTATGAAATGGGCCTAGGTGATACCTACATTCGACAATACAGGAAAGACTGCAACATTATTTGTATTCAATCATAGCATTGCTCGATTTGGTGTTCCCCAAGCTATCGTTAATGATCATGGTAGCCACTTTAGAAACTTCATGATGTCTGAACTCACTGAAAAGTTGGGTCTTCACCATGAAAATTCAACACCCTATTACCCGCAGGCCAATGGCCAGGTTAAAGAAATAAACAAAGTCCTCATTACTATGCTTCGATGAATGATAGGGATTCACAAAACTAGTTGGCACACGATGTTGTTTTCAGCATTGTGGGCTTACCAGAAATTCATTAGGTCTACTATCGATTTTACACATTTCCAGTTAGTTTATGGTATAGAAGCAATCTTTCCAATTGAATGTGAGATACCATCTCTAAATCTAGTTGTTGAACTTATCCCAAACACTTCTGCTAAAGAAGAATGTCTGTGGTATCTTATGCAGCTGAACAAAACCCGTTGTGATGCCACCTTGGTTATAGAAACCCAGAATAAACACATCAAAGCCCAATACGACAAACATGTCAAACCATGCATTTTCTCTGAAGGTGATCTAGTTCTCCTTTATGAACAAGATCGAGATTTGGTAGGAGCCGGAAAATTTGAGGCTATGTGGTGAGGTCCTTATATCATCATACGAGTGTTGGAGAAAGGAGCCTACGAGTTAGTGGAGTATGATGTTGTCCGTTTGAGTGAACCTAGAAATGGGATTTACTTAAAGAAGTACTATGCTTAGATCATCTGTGCATGAGTGCTTTTATTTTATTGTATCATAATTTTGTGTGTTACTTTAGTGAGCTTTTTCTTTATTTGGTTTCTACCCTCGACCGCTTACCTTGCGTTGTGCTTGGTTTCCAGATGTCGGAGTCTTCACTACCCCACATTGGATTTGTCGATGACACTAGTCATAGTACTCAGAACCTTGCTTCTACTGCATGGGCAATTTATGCACCTACAAACAAACTTATCAGTCTACGAGGTGTTTTCCTCGGTCGTGCGACCAATAGTATCACATAATATAACGTCGTCATCGAATTGTTGACTGGTTCTATTTCGCTTGGTATCTGTCACCTGGTTATATGACTCGATTCACAACTAGTAGTACTACAGTTAAGTAATGTATATTCTATCTGAAGTCCTACTTTATTACAGTTATATCTACAAATTCACCTTATGGAACGTTATTTTGATTATATCGAATATCAACACATTCCTAGATGTCTAAATATGTTGACTGATGCTTTAGCTAATTATGGGTTAGACAGACATCTGAGACAATTATAAAACCAATCACACATCACATGTATTATATGAAACAAAATAAGCCGGTAGAAGCTGCATATATATATAACGATCAAAAGTTTTACAATTTTTTTTTTCCAAAGACCAAAATATCAAAATATATGAAGCCAATGGCTCCTACAAATTAGCATCACGGATGACACTCCAGTAACATACAACCGCCCAGGCTACCGTACAAAGAAGTCGAATAAGAGACTCAAATAAGCCCACACTATGGCGTTGATAGAGTCTCGGGATCTCCCCAATAGAGATGTCTGGGATGTCTTTAGTCAGTCCTTCTAAGTTCTGTTTAATTGCCTTGTAGTCCTGAACATCCCATTGTGCCACTAGAGCCACTTCCCCTCATCTCTGAATGGGATATATTCTTGGAGGTCTATACGGCCCCACATTTGTGTCATCAAAAGAGTTTTTTTATTATTCCTTGGATCGAAAACATAATAAAAAAAATAACATTTTATATGATAAAATTTACAAAAACATTAAAAAACAAAACAGGATAGGACATGATGCTTCCCCTAAGTTACAATGATTGAATTTGTCATTGAATAAGGAATAAGTGACATACCTTTAGATATCGCTTCCTTATGTATTTGTTGTCTCCACTTCGCTCTAGTATCCTTGTGATATCATATCTACAATGACACAAATTGACCAAGGTGAAAGAAACAATAATATATTCAATGAAGACCTAAACATGTGATCAAGGAGTAATGTAATAAAATAAAAGTGATTTTATGGGAAATGGACATGCCACTGTATTATATTAAATGAAAGTAGGAGATACAACTATATTTCCTTGATGTTGCAAGCTTCCTTTCGATGGTCCTTTGTTCCAACACACACACTTGCTCCAAACTTGCATGAAGAAGATCCACTATGGATTGATGGATAAATGGAGGCCTCAAGCACCAATTCAAACAGGATTGCCCACACAATTCTGAACCTATTCTTTCATCAATTCTCTATTCAATCTTGCTGAACCTCTTCCTTGAGAAACCTTTCATTATATAGGAGAAGAAGAGATGGTTAAAGGGATGAGGATGATCCCACTAAATCTGAGAAGTCAGTAGGATGCCAACCATGTGAGTTCCAATTCATTTTCTAGAATATCCTCTTCTAGAACCTTCGTAACCTCTTCTTCCTTTTAATCTTTGAAGCAGGTTCACACCCTACCTATAGAGCAACTGCGAACCCCTCACAATCCATGTATAGAGTAGCCTGCAAGAATCCGGGTTTTTTGCACCCTACAAGATATGCAACCTGTGAACTCATCTTAAAAATATGTTTTGTAGAAGAAGACAACAATCACTTTTCTCAGGCAAAAGGTCCTTATGAGAGCCTAAACACATAACACCAGAGTGACCAAAATAATGTGTAATAGAATGCCCCCCAAAGTATGATGTTGGAACTCATGAGAGTCGAAATACTTTGTAAAATGCGTGTGCTTGTCAGAAAAAATGATCACACCTAATCGAAAACCTGCAAGCAATCAAGCATCTATAGAATATAATACCAATTTTGAGGTAGGCATTCCCATGCTCAAACTATAAATGAATGAAATCACAAATGTAGGCCATGTCCACTAATCATAACCGTGGATCCATGTCATCAAAATGCTACATAGCCACCAGGAATACACTATGGATCTATGTATTAGAAGACTTAGATTAGGACATAGCCACGCGACATACAAAATGGTTCTATGTGTCAATACAAATCATAAATACTCCATCGCAACCTGGACCAAAAATATGATACCTAGGGTCTTCAATATCGTCGTCTGAAAATACGAATTGAACCATGTGATTATAGGTGTCGAAGTTGAACATGGTAGAAACCACTTGATTACCAGTCATTGATGAAAACTATTAACAAGTGCGAGGGAAATCACCATTGATTTCAATGACTCCCAAGGTACCTAAGTACAATCTGAACGAATGTGAATAAATGAGTTGAATTCGAACACTCGATGGAATCTCTCGATCAAGGACCAATGATGTGAATCCACTGTCAAAAGAGAAGAGACCTACCATTAAGGCATGCAGGTTCTAAGGTACTAAATGATTTCTAAGTCTTATTCTCGGATAATGTTTTGGAGTCAATAGAAAAAGACTCATCATAGGAGGTCCCTGATGTATCCCCCATCAATGACACAAAACAAGTAACAAATTTTAGGGTAAGTTAAAGTACAAATACGATTTGAAACTGACACAGGGAAGACCGACATGGTAAGAATTGACAACTACAGATAGTTGACTCAATGGAGGGCTTGTTTGGACTTCTCTTGAACATATGAATGACACGACAATGGTCTTGGCAGGATTGACTCAAAGATGACCCAAGATATGACCTTGTAGCAAGTCAGACGAGAGACAAATGGATTTCCCAACCCGAATTCAAATGACAAACATGGGGTGTCATGTTAAAGAGCGATGCTTACTACCACTAATACAAATGCGAAGGCATATCCCTTTCCCAAAATTTCCCCCACCATTTATGGCGAGTACCACTTTATTTTTACACAAGCTTGAGGAGGATAACATATGCTTGTTGATGTAAGCTCATCCTTTGGACGAGTCCCTTGGAGCATGTTTAGCAAACCCTAGGAAGGAGTGGTTTGGTCCCATAAGGGCCTTTGGATGTTTGTTTAAGGAGTCCAAAGATAAAAAACTCGGGGGTTTTTCATATTTTGAGAGTCTGAAAAACACTTAAAGAGAACTCTCCTAGTTCCTTTTTCGTAAATTAGTTTGACGAGACCAAAAAATTGGTAAACTATCGCTCATCGAACATTTTCTTCAAATACTTTTATGAATCTGAAAATAACAAGATCACTCGGAAATATTTTTCGTTTTTATGGAGCGTGAAAAGAGATTAAAGGATACTCCCTTAATTTCGTTGTTTTCTTGTTACCATGACGAGTACGAAAAGAAGACAAAAGTATACTCGGTTGCATTCTCATGTATTTTCAAGCACGAGAACGAACGAACATTGAGTTAGAGGTTTTTCCTACAAAACCCTAAAAAGGTATTTGTACATGTGAAGGATAAAGAAGAAAAATGCCTGTGCATCGTCGTTCGAGCTTCCAAGTCATCTATCTACAAAAAAACCATACTCACAAAGCCATTAGGGTAATAGGTTTTTAGGAAAAATAATATAAAAATCAATGAAAAATAGTAAAAAAGTAAATAAATATGGATGAAAAGCCCTTTTTACCATTTCATTGTTACTTTGTCAAAAAAACTTGTCCAACACAGCTCTTTTTTCCCAAATTTATTTGGTCGATTGCGAGAGGTACAAGCGGTCATTTAGCAAACGGTTTCAGCCAACAAGGTAATCTCCTGATTCTTCAACTTTTTCATGGATTACATTTGATTTTTATTGGCAAATTTTAGTGTTTGAGTCCATTTTGGGGCCGGTAGGTGCGCTCAGGCATTCTCGCAGGTGGGCCATTCGGGACCTATGAGAACCTAAGGTTTTTGTAGGTGGGGTTTAGTGCACTAGCCAGAATCTTGCACTGTGTGAAAGCTTCTCCTATGAGGGCCGAAAAATGGATTTTCGTGTATGTTTTTGCTTAATAAAAATTTATTCAAGAGGTTGAATTGAGTTGGAAACTTCCTTCTCATGACTCCATTGTAGGTATTGATCATCACGATGTTGGAATGGAGGGAAAGAGAACATGAGGAGGATGATGCCATTTCCAAAAATGATCCAGGTACAGTTGCTTCTCTCCGAGAATGTGGGATTTTAAAATTTTTCAAGATCCAGGGCATGAGAGGCCAACTCAGGTTGTTAGAGTACTTGGTCCACATGTGGGATGTGGATCAATAAGTATTTCATGTAGTGGTCTACATGCTTACACTAGATATCAAGGATATCTATTTTATGATGGGGTTGTCACGACATGGATCCCATGCGACTCTGACCGGAGGTAGAGGTGGTGGACTTCCTATGAGCGAGTATGTTTGTCGATATTGTGTTCCTAAGGTGGAGAGAAGCAAGGGTAAAGTTTCCATCTGGGGTGTCCAGGATCTAACTCTACAGACTATCTTGTTTACCATTGTGTCACAGCTTGTTCTCTATTTACTGTACATTTTTTACTCATGTTTCCATCAATGACAACACACAATCAATAATGCCAACAAACATCACTATAGAGTAAAAATGAGTCTCGAAAACTAGTCCATATTAAGTACTCATGTACAATGCAACTAATGAACACTGAGGAAATAGGGAAAACCACATGGGAACAAAACCCTCCCTCAAAATAATGTGCATCAAAAGAAGAAAAGGTAGCTACTAGGCAACTGTGTTCTTCAATGCAAGACGATCCTACAAAGTCTAAAACTTCTTCTCACTGAAGGTCTTCATGAAGATGTATAAATATTTATGGATCTGATGAAGTCCTTTGGCAATCTATCTAGCCTTATACCTCTTGATCCTGTGGACCCACCTGCACCTGAAAAATATTCCTTTCTGGTAGAAGTGGAACCAGATGCCAAGTTTGATTCTTTAAGAGTGAATCATACTCCTTTTGCATGGATTCTTTCCATAATGGATTTCCCACAACCTTATTGTAGGTCTTCAGATTAGCACATTGAACCATATAACAATGCATGGGCATCATAGCTTCATAAGCTGAAAGTACATGAGAAGGATCCTCATAATGAGATCGATTATGTAACATCCCTGGCCACCAATGTCGGGCTATGCTACTCTAGAGAATTTTTTTGTTCTCTCTGTGGAACATACTGTAACATACCCAGCATCCAACTGAGCTATGCCACATCAATTTTTCGAACTACATGCAATTAAAAAATATAGACA
>SNQJ01S0085519.1:20639-34270 GCA_010110895.2 Picea sitchensis | reverse complement strand
TAAAATGTAAACAGACAAATGCATTCTTTAATTGCATGGATTCATACTGAAATAACAGTAAAAACATACATGCAAAATATACAGGAAATACCCATAACTACAAAAACAGTTATAACCACAAATAGGATAAACCCACAAAAATAAACATGTAAATAATAATGTAGCATGTAAATTTATCACACAATTAACACTTGTCTTGGTAATAATATCACCAAATGCGTCCAGACCTTCCATGAACCTCCTATCCTTAGACCACACTGCTCATCATTCTCAGCAGTGGGTCACCCCTCAGTTGGGACTAAACTCCACCCGGGTAAAGGGATTCCTAACCAGGCTAATGTATCACAGACAATAGGAAAGACTTTGTCACAGGTGCCAACTCAAACTAATAGCCTACAGTCCCTCATTCCCCACATTCCTGTCCCACCCCAGGAAGTGTTCCCCTTCTCTTCTCAACAGTACTTTGACTGCCCCACTTCCTTTCCAGGCTTCAACAACAAGCCGGACAGAAAGTATCAGAGTCCTATAGTTGTATTTTAGTACCTTCAGGAAATCAATTCCTAACAATTCTCTCACCCAGAGAGATTTCTCACGGGCCTGATAACCTGCCTCTTCAATATCCCAGGAGCCTAACAACCCACTTCTTCGGTCTAGCTCCCAAGCTAACTAGCTACACAAACAAGTCTGGGTATGGATATAGGTTTAGGTACAATGACATGAGGGTATGAAGGATAGCTTAATGAGTGTCTGAATGATGATGGCGTGATTGACTGAATGATGGAAGGAATGACAGAAAACGAACTAAGTCCAAACTATATGTATGCATGTCCCCAACTTGACACTTGTCATGTTGGGAGCTACTTTGGCCCACTTGTCCCCAACTTTAGAACTTAGGACAAAATAATTATCCATACTTTATGATTTAAGAAATATTGATATAATATTACTTTTTGGCTTAAGCTCCCTAGCTTAGCCCCTTTTCCTAAACTTTTAGCCCCCCCTTTTCCTAACTAGTGGACTTTAGTCCCCTGTACTCTTTTATCGTGTTCGGTCTATGTGCAGTGAAGTATTTTATATTAATGATGAGACATATACAATAGTAGGTGCACTGGCCTTTAACATCTAGGCTCTCGAGCCTAATAATCACAAAACTGGCATACCAGCCTATAAAATACATCATATACACAAAGGATCTCTAGTCTCAAAATCGCGCACACTTAAGTTATTACGCGTGATATCCTATAATGTGCACACTTCATCATTTTACTGCACAGTACATGTTTGTACTATGCCATGAAAGATGCATACAAAAATGATATCAAACAAATCACTAGCTTAAGTACATTTTCATTTACATTACAATTGGGTTCGGCCTAGGGATATTACAATCCCCTCCCCTTATTTATGCATTGTCCTCAGTGCATTATGTACTCATGCACAACAAAATTTCAAAAATCCTCAAAAAGATGCGGCCATTATGCCCGCATTGCATCCTCATTCTCCCAAGTAGCATCCTGAGGACCGTACCAGGTCCATTGGACCTTTACAACCTCTATGGCTCGATTTTGGAGCTGTTTTATTTTCTGGTACAGAATGCGTACCGGAAGCACTTAGAAAACGCCTTCTTGCTCCACCTGGATCACATTCAAGTCAATAACATGATAAGCATCAGGTATATATTTCTTGAGAAATGATACATGGAATACATTATGAACAGACATAGATGCAGGTAATGCAATCATATAAGCTACTGGACCAATCCTCTCTAGGACTTCAAATGGCCCACAATAGCGAGCTGCCAACTTTGAACAATTTCCCAACTTCAGGTAACTTCTATTGGCTTTCAATTTTAAAAATACATGGTCTCCCACTTTAAATTCCCTGTGAGTTCTTCCCTTATCAACATAAATTTTCTGCTTGTCTTGGGAAGCCTTTAAATTTTGTTTTATTTTTATCATTTTCTCCTCCATATCCCTGAGTAAATCTGGCCCAACCACTGCTCTATCTGTTGGGTTGTCCCATCTTACCAGTGTGTTGCACCTTCTGCCATAAAGTGCCTTAAATGGGATCATCTTTAAAGATGTTTGGTACCCATTGTTATAAGAAAACTCTACCAAGTGTAGGTAGCCTTCCCATTTTGATGGTTTATCCATCACATACATCCTCAACATATCTTCAATCACTTGATTCACCCTCTTTGCATTTCCATCTGATTCTAGATTATAAGTTGTACTAAAATTCAAATTTGTTCCAAATCCATTAAATAATCATTTCCAAAAATTTGAAGTAAATTTTGGATCCCTGTCAGACACAATTGTCTTTGGTATGCCATGCAATCGAGCAATTTCCTTCATATAAACATCAACAATGTTGTTTGCCTTATGAGTGAGCTTTACTGGAATAAAATGGGCAGCTTTAGTAAGCTTATACACCACTACCATGATAGAATCATATTGCTTGTTTGTTCTGGGCATTTTGGTGATGAAATCCATTGTTACAGCTTCCCATTTCTACTCAGGAATGGGTAATGGCTATAGAAAACCTGTTGGGTGTCTATGCTCAGCCTTTACCTATTGACATTCCAAACATTTGGCAATAAAATCAACAACCTCTTTCTTCATGCCTGGCCAATAATATTGGCTTCTGATAGCTGCAATAATTTTTTGATAACCCGGGTGCCCAACATAAGGTACATTATTCATTTCTCTCAATATCAGATTTTTCAATTCATGAGAATTTGGTACATAAATTATGCCCCTGTACATGAGAAATTCATCATTATCTAGCTTGTATTCTTCAATTTTCTTCTATAAAATACCTTGTTGTAATTTTGCCACTAATTCCTTGTATTTCAAATCTGATTTGGCAGCCTCTATAAATCTGTGTTTCAAATATGATTGGTACATGCTAATGGTTGTAGCATTTAATTCATGCACTCTTCTGCTGAGTGCATCAGCCACTTTGTTCTCTTTCCCCTTGATATGATTTATATCAAAGTCATATTCACTTAGAAATTCTAACCATCTACTTTGCCTAGCATTTAGAGTTGGCTGATCAAATAAATATTTCAGACCATTATGGTCTGTCCTCAAGTCAAACCCTTTCCCCATGAGGTAGTGTCTCCATTTCCTCAAGGCATGCACTATGGTTGCCAATTGTAAATCATGAGTGGCATAGTGTCTTTCATGCTCCTTCAACTTCCTTGATTCATAACATATAATGAAACCATTTTGAATGAGGAATCCACCAAGTCCTTCTTTACATGCATCTGTGCATATAATGAAGTCTTCATTTGGGTCTGTAATCCTTAGTATTGGAGAACTTGTTAATAATTGTTTCAAGTGTTGGAAACTCTTTTCAAAATCCAATGTCCACTGAAACTTCACACCCTTCTTTTGTAAGGAAGTGATTGGATTTGCAATCTTTGAGAATCCTTCAATAAATATCCTATAGTATCCTGCAAGGCCCATGAATGATCTAACCTCTATCACATTATTTGGCACTGATGATTCTCTAATGGATTCTATCTTCTCAGGATCCATTGTTATCCCATCCTTTGAAATGATATGTCCCAAATAATGAATTTGTTTCTGATAAAATGAGCACTTACTCAAGTTGGCATAAAACTGATGTTCCCTTAATACTTGCAACACCATCCTCAAATGATGTTCATTCTCTTCTTTTGATTTAGAATATATAAGAATGTCATCCAAAAAGACAATGACAAACTTGTCTAAATATTCTTGGAAAACACCATTCATTAAGCACATGAAAACGACTAGTGCATTTGACAACCCAAATGGCACCACTGTGAACTCATAATGACCATACCTTGTCCTGAATGCGGTCTTACTGATATCTTCCTTTTTAATCCTTACCTGATGGTCTCTTGACCTGAGATCTATCTTTGAAAATATATTTGCATCCTTCAATTGATCAAAGATATCATCAATCCTTGGCAAAGGATACTTGTTCTTTACAGTCACTTTATTCAACTATCTGAAATAAATTCACAGTCTTAATGTCCCATCTTTCTTCTTCACAAACAAGACTAGGGAACCCCAAGGTGACACACTTGGGTGTATATACCCCTTCTTCAGAAGTTCTTCAAGATGCATTTGCAACTCCTTCATCTCTGGTGTGCTCATTCTTTAAGGAGTCTTTGACACTAGAGTTTCTCCAGGCATTAAATTTATAGAGAAATCAATATATCTCTTTGGGGGTAGTCTCGGTACCTCCTTGAACACATCTTCAAAATCTTCCAGGACTGCATGAAATTCCAAATTTGGCACCTTATCTTTAGGTGTCTCTTCCACATGAGCTGCAAATATTTGACACCCTTTTCTGTAACATTTCTTCAGTTACAATGCTGAAATTTCTCTCATGGTTACTGCCCTAGGAATTCCATGCACTTTCCTTAGGTTCCCTTCCTCATCCAAGAAAGTAAATGCCTTATTGTGACAGTCTAGGACAACATGATGTTGGTCCAACCAATCCATCCCAATTAGACAGTCATAGGAACCTAAAGGAAGGATGTTCAAATCTTCCCTGGTGCTCAGTCCATTCATGTCCATAAGACATGACTTAACCATCTCATTAACTTTTCTTTTGGCTCTGGTAGCCAGTTGCACCAACCAATATTTTCCATGATTTCTTCTTGGAAAATGCAAACTTTCCACCATCTTAGGATCTATATAACTATGACTAGATATTGAATCAATTAAAATAGCAATGGTTTGGTTGTTGATCATACCTTCCACTTCAATCATATGTTACTAACACTCTTATTGCTTGTTGTCCAGGGCTGCATAGATCCTTGGTACATTTCTGCCTATTTCCTCCATTATTTCATCTTGTTGTACATTGTGAACAATCCTCACTTTTTCACCTCTGTGAGGACAATATCTGAACATATGATCTTCTTTACAACCCCAACATTGAATAAGTGGTTTCCTTGGCCTTTGACCTCATGTCTCAATTGTTTTGGGTTCTCTAGAAGTTGGTTGTCCCTGAGTATTATTTCTGAAGAATGGTGGCTTAGTTCCCTTCTTCCTCTAATCCATCTTGAATTTCTTTTTGTCTTCCCAAGATTTTTGGAAAGTTGGCCTTGGTTTTTGTTGATCATATAGGAATTTAGCTCGCCTTATGGTCTCCTCCAATGTCTTGGGATCATCATTGTGTATTTTGTCACTGATGAATGATGGCAATCCACTCAAATTCCTCTGAATCTTAATTGTCTCATCCATAATGAAAGAAACATACTTCAACAGTTCTAAAAAACTTCTCTCATATTCATCTATGGTCATACTCCATGTTGGGCCTCATAAATGTCACATTTATATCCTCTTTTTCCTTCACTATTCCTTACATTTCATCATCCCATTAACCTTCCATCATACCATTTCCATAAATACACTTAGGTTTAACCTTATTATTTTCCACTTTATTAATTTTAGTATTATAAGTGAATTTGTAATTAAATATTAGAAAAATAACATATTTTCATTACATATCAAGGTTGGATGAGTTTGATGATCTATGCAGGCATATGTGAAGATTTCAACAAAGTCAAATATTACCACCTAGCCTCAAATTCGAATTTCATCTTCAAGCTTTGAATATTTGAAGAATATTTCGGACAATCATTCAAGCATATTCAAAGGAGAATATCATGGAAGATTTGGATGGCATGTCCTATCTAAGATATGTGAGAGATGTGTGGAGGATTTGAAGGGATCATATCTTCTAATAATGGGAAAGTAGTTGAGAATGGTTGAGAGAATCGTGGATCTATAATTATGACACTCTTCAAGACTTTCATGTATATAATAGAGTTCTCTCTCTTCATGAAGAACCATGTTATTCATAATGGGGAGATTAGCTTGGGATTTAGAGATCATGTAATTCATAATTTAGTCTTGTAATTAGGAGAAGGGGATTCTTAGCTTTGTTATTCTTTCATGCTTTGTCATTTGAATCTTGTAATATAATTTGAGATTGATATATTGTGTGAGATAACATATGTCTTTTGTTATTCAACTCTTCACATGTTGTATTGCTTTTCTAGATTAATTTCATTTCAACAATTTAGATTAGATTACTTCTACTTCAGTCCTGCATATATAGTGTGTGTGCTTCGTAAGCCTACGAAACTCGGATTGACAAATTAAATAGTTGGGCAAGTACTACAACGAAATTAAATGACAATATTTCCACCTAACACTCCCAAGCTTGAGTTCAAAGAACTCTTTTATTTTCTTGTCATAGTATCTCTTAGTCAAGTATTTATTCTCAAAATACTTCTTGAATTCCCTCCAAGTACCACTTTTCTCTTTAATGTGTTGCACTTGCACAAGTTGATCCCATAGCATGGATCCCTTTCCCTTGAGTTGATAGATGGAAATTTTGTGTTCTGCATGATAAGAATAATTATGCAATTGAAAATACTTTCTCATGCCCAACATCCATGTCTCTGCATCTTCATCCTTCTTGTGCTCACCATCAAAAGTAGGGTGTTTGATTTTTTTCATTTCTCCTCGTAGTTCATCCTTCCCAACCTATTATGCTTCCTGACAGGGGATGGACTTGAGCTGTTGTACGCCCTCTTATTGGAATGCCTCAGGGAGTGGTGGTGAATTCTGTTAACACTTCTGGTTCTTCTTTTCTCATCAGGAGACTTGTGACTTCCTGATTTTCTTGACCCACTCTCCTTATCCAATTTATTTTCTATTATGTTCAAGCTCTGCATTAACTTCATGTTGAAGTCCTTTTGCTACTCCTTGGCTCTCATAATCCTTTCATTATAATATTTACAGATTTGGACATCCTTATGCAAATTTCTAATGGTCTCTACCATGCTCATGTTTTCATCCCTTCCTTCTCCATGTCCATTGGAGTTTGTTCTTTCAATGCCCAAATGGACATCCATCCCTCTGATCTCATCTTCCTGGATGTAATTCCCCTGTGCCTCATCCATTCCTATGGACTCTTTGTTGATCTTGATCTTATCTATTTTTTTTTAACTCTGCAAAATGTGCAGCCAACAAAACTTTGTCAGGCTAACTGTTTCAATGATTTCATGAAAATATGAACCATTCTTCTAATTTCTTGGAAATTTGAAATTCCTACATCAATTTTTTGGGTGAATATTTATAGTTTACTATCCTAGACCTTTCCAAAGCCTGCTTCCATCCTCAATTCTAAGTCCTGAGTAGAAAGTTATGGCTATTTGAAAATTGCTCATTAATTTTTATGTTCATTCTTCAACTTGGTACAGCTCTGTGCTGTAAATATGCATTTCTACACCTGATCCATTGGAATTTTCATGGGATATAAATTAGGTTTCTTCATATACATATTATGGACACTCTGTCCAATTTTCACCTTTTTCTGGGTTCCAGGCTACTAGTTACAGTTGTTGAAGTTCTAGGCCAATTTATGTTTTTGGTCTGGAATGCTACAGGTACCCTCTTTTCCATATTAAACATTTTTAACATGCCTGAAAATTTAATTTAGATATTGGATTGTATTATATGGTTCAATATATTTCCATTGACTTCTCCTGGGCCTCAATTGGATTCCATAGTAGAAATTTATGGCTCTTTGAAGTTAGTTGGGTCATAAAATTTACCCTCCACTATTTGTGTTGTAACTTTCCCATAACAGATCTGTTTGACGAATGGTTTACACCATTAGAAATCTCTCTTTGAGATATTTTATTTGAGATGAAGAGAAATAGTGTACCTTGGTAGATTCTGTTCTTGTGGTTTTCAAGTAGCTAAAAATGTTGTTAAGGCCCTCAAAAATGCCCTGGAAAAAGATGACGTTCAAATAGTATAAAACATCGCAGAAATTCGCAGGTTTTTTGTTGTTCACCATCTAAACGACTTCGCGTGCAAAAATTTCAACTTGTACACCCATATTTAACATACACAAAAACACCACAAGGTAATTCATGCTTTGCATACTTATAACCACTGTGCATCACTTCTATGTCACGCCAATAACTGGCGCGCACTACTTTTGTGTCGTGCGTCAATATCCACCACGCAAGATTTTGGTTCTTGCACTATTACCTATTGCATGCAATCTATGTATCGCATGCTCAGATTCCGTGCACATTTCACTCTACGCACTGCACCATGCCAAAGTTTAGTATGCCCCCACTATGCACCAATACTCTGCGCACACCATTAACTAAACTGTCGCGCGACAACATATACCCACATTGTGTGCGCACCAACCAAACTCTGTGCTCTGCCAATATTATGCACACCATGTGCACCATTATTATGTGTGTGAACACCAAGCGCACCTTATTATGCTTATGCACATCGCGCAATGCTAAAGTTAGTGCGCGCACCTGCACATCAACATTTTTCCACGACTCACCAAAATTTAGTGCGGGCACCCGCACAAAACATTTTTCCACGCAACACCAAAATTTATTGCGCACACCCGCACACCAACAATTTTTCGCGCAGTGCCAAAATTTAGTGTGTGCACCCGCACATCAACATTTTTCCACACGGTGCCAAAATTTAACGTGCACACCAGCATGCCAATATTTTTCTGTGTAGTACCCAATTTTTACATATCACAGGATTTCTACTGCACATAATGCATTTTTAGTGCGCCCACCCACGCACATTCATTTTTATGTGCATCAATTCCTCATCAATTTCGTTGCAGAAATTTGGGATTTTTTCTAACTTTTTCCCGAATTTACGATAGACATTCTACAACTATGAAATTTGCTCAATTTCACCCCGATAACACCAATTCAACCTCTGTAACAACAAATCGTTGTGGGTTGACATTTCTGGAATGAATTTTTCCCAAAATCAATTCATGAATTGAGAATTTTAATTACTAAATTCGCTCCATCTGTCATGGCTTCACTGTAACTTCAAATCCGACCAATTCTAGGTATGAATTTTATATAACAGAGATTAAACCAATAATATCTCACCACTTGGCTGAAATTCTCCATTCTCTCATGAATTTAACAACATAATTTGGGGATTCTCCCAATTCCCCGTTGTTTCTTCTAAATTTTACCATGGGCCCTCTACAAATTGAAATTTGGCCACTTCAAAATCAATCCTCTATGAAATTTCGCTTCAACTTAATTTGCTTGGCCCATCCAGTCTTAGTGTTGAAAACTGAAGCTCTGATACCATATTGTAATATCCCTGACCACCCATGTTGGCCATGCTACTCCAAAGAATGCTTTTGTTCTCTCTGCGGAACATACTGTAACATACCCAACGTCCAACTAAGCTATACCACATCAATTTTTCAAACTACATGCAATTAAAAAATATACACACAAAACTATTGCAGAACTTTATATATAAAACGTAAACAGAGAAACGCATTATGTAATTGCATGGATTCATACTGAAATAACAGTAAACACATACATGCAACATATATAGGCAATACCCATAATTGCAAAGACAGTTATAACCACACATAGGATAAACCCACAAAAACAAACACATAAATAATAATGCATCATGTAAATTTATCACACAGTTGACACTTATCTTGGTAAGAATATCACCAACTACATGCAGACCTTCCACAAACCTCCCAGCCTTAGACCACACTTTTCATCACTCTCAGCAGTGGGTCACCCCCGAGCTCGGACTAAAATACACCCGGGTAAAGGGACTCCTAACTAGGCTAATGTATCATAGAAAATAGGAAAGACTCTGTCACAGGTGCCAACTCAAAATAACAACCTACAGTCCCTCATTCATCACATGCCTGTCCTACCCCAAGAAGTGTTCCCCTTCTCTGCTCAACAGTCCTTCAGCTACCCCACTTCCTTTTTGGGATTCAACAACAGGCCGGACAAGAAGTCTCAGAGTCTTGTCGCTGCTGTTTAGTACCTTTAGGAAATCAATTCCCAACAATTCTTTCACCCAGAGAGATTTCTCACAGGCCTGACAACCCGCCTCATCAATATCCCACGGGCCTGAAAACCCACTTCTTCAGTCCAACTCCCAAGCTAACCAACTACACAAACATGTATGGGTATGTATATAGGTTCAGGTACAATGACATGAGGGTATGGAGGATAGCTCAATGAGTGTCTGAATGATGATGGAGTGATTGATTAAATGATGGAAGTACTGCCAGAAAATGAAATAAGTCCAAACTATATGTATGCATGTCCTCAACTTGACACTTGTCATGTTGGGAGCTACTTTGGCCCACTTGTCCCCAAATTTAGAACTTAGGATAAAATAATTATCCATACTTTATGATTTAACAAATATTAATATGATATTCCTTTTTGGCTTAAGCTCCCTAGCTTAGCCCCTTTTCCTTAAATTTTAGCCCCCCCTTTCCCTAACTAGTGGAGTTTAGTCCCCCGTACTCTTTTATCATGGTCACTCTATGCACAGTGATGTATTTTATATTAATGATGAGACATATACAAAAATAGGTGCATTGGCCTTTAACATCTAGGATCTCCAGCCTAATCATCACAAAATTGGCTCACCAGCCTATAAAACACATCATATACACAAAGGCTCCCTAGCCTCAAAATAAAGTGCACTTAATTTGTTGCGCGTGATATCCTGGAATGTGCACACTTCATCATTTTACTGTGAAATACATGCATGCACTATTCCATGAAAGGTGCATACAAACATGATATCAAACAACTCACCATCTTAAGTACATTTTCATTTACATTACAATTGGGTTCGACCTAGGGATATTACAGATTCCTCCTTGAATCTGGATTCCCTTCAAGGATACTTGTTTCCTATAGTGTGAACTATGCCTTCTTGGGCATCTGTTGAATCTTTAGCATTGGCTTCTTATATGGCTGTACTACCTGCTTATTTCTATGTATATAATCTGAGTGTATGGAATCATCTTTGATGTTTGAAACTGATGGAAGAACGAGAATATCTACATGTTGCAGTGGAGGTGCATGCAAAGTAATCTCCTTATGTGTAAGTAGAAAAGAGGAGTCACCGTATGAAAACTTATTGAAATTATACAACCTTGAATTGTGATGTACCTCACCAGTTGCAATGATGGAATTGTCATGCATTTCAAGTACATAAACTAAATATGATGTAATTTCAACCATTTTACCTTTCTGAGTGATCTAATAAACTGAGAATAGATGCATAGAAAGCTTTGGAACATGTAAAACATTCTCAAAAATTTCATTATGGAGTTCCACTCTTCCCTCCCCTGATACTTCCATTGGGGTATCATCCCCCATGAGAATAGGGGGTCTTGAACATGGAATCAAAGAAGATAAATATTCATCTTTCGCTACCATATGATTGGATGCACCATAATCTATAATCCATGAATCAAATGAGGAATTAATTTCAGCAAGAGCATGATGATTACCTTTCTTAGGAGCATGATCTTCTTCTTTCTACTTCTTGAATCCCTCTAGAATGAAGTTTCCAAGGTTGTTTTGTTGAAGTTCCCGTGCCATAAGATTGATATGTTTCTTCATGCATGTGTATTCATCATGATTTGGTTTATTGCAGCAATTGCACTACTTTCCCTTCTTCTTCTTCTTGGAATCTAAAGAGTCTTTGGAACCTGAAGAATCGTTGAAGGGTTTGGAGTATCCCTCCTTGTTTTGTTTCTCCTTCCTATTCTGTTTGGATAATCCTTTTCCATCATGCATGGTGAGTGCATGTGCTTTTGGATCCTTGATTAGGCCCATCTAAATGAGTTTTTTCTTCTCATGTGTGAGAGAATCAATGAATTGATCCATGATATGCATCTTCCAATTTGTTCCCATAAGATACTTGCCAGAATGAAAAGTGGAAACATAGACAACATATTATGGTCCTAGCTTGGAAAAGATTGTTAGAATAAGTTGGTCCACTTGTTTAAACTTATCAATACCACAATATGCTAAGCTCAATATCAAATATTTAAACTTAGTAAATAAATCTTGTATATTATCAAAACTTTTAGGATCCAAAGTATTCAACTCTACCTTAAGCATATGACCTCTCATCTCATCCTTCTTTTGAAACAGACTTTCCAAGGTAGTCCATATCTCATTTGGAGTCTTGCATGCAAAAACATGAAACCATAAATCAGATGAATCAATTCAAGAAGAAGTCACATGACTTCATCCTTTCAGTTCACCCATCTTGTCTTCTAAACTTTTGATGTAGGTTATGTTTCTGTCCCCATCATCAAGTTGTACAATCCTTCCCTTTTGAGTTGGAATTTTGACCTGGGATTCCAATAAAATAATTTTATGGTGTAAGTATTACCACCAAGTTTGACTATATAATAGGTGTCATATCCATCTCTCCCACTATTTTTGAGAACCATAAAAATTTACTCTCAATTTGCAAGTGGAAAACTGAGAAATCATTGCAGAAAGGGCACTTAAGTGAAAATTATTATCAGTTTCAGGAGATGATATTACGACTTAATTTATGAGAAAATAGTGAGGCATTTCTCCAAACGGTTGAAAACCCACTTGCAAAATGGTTCGATTTACCTCTCATGCAAACTGTTTCCAAATCAAAATTAATATTTTTAGAGAAAAAACAAAAAAAAGAAACATGTTTTTAGAGGCGATCACACCTTGCCTTAAGATATAGATTGACCATTTCTCCCCGGTTTCCCTTTACCAGTGTATTGGGAGTGACCACGGTCACCCTTTTACAGTTTCTAGTGTGTGACCAACCTAAAATTTGAAAAATTTACAAGTTAGTTTGCGACGGTCACTCCTTTCAACAAGGAGAAGGTGTGACCATGTCTGTTACATGGATTTTCTCGTTGAAACTCTGATTTCCTTATTCTTTGTCTTGTCTGTCTTGCTCCAAGCAGCATAGCTATAATACCATGTCAATTTTTTATCGAAACCTGCACAAGAGATCTAGATAAAGAAAGTACAAACAAAGCTTATCAAGAAAGGAAGAGAGATTCAATATGGAAGAATGAGAAAATATATTCACACTACTCCAATGAGTTGATCACTGAATGAATGATTGATACATAGATGATGATCAATATGATACAATGAATGAGTGGAATACACTCATATATAGGACATAACATTCCATAATTAAGAAAAACAATCAAGTAGTTAACTTTCCTTAGGAATTCATGCATGCATAATAGTGATGGTCTAAATAGAAAGTCCTAAAATAGAACTAGTCAGTTAACTCCCATTGAACTAGTGTGTTGAAAATAGAAATTTCTCCAATACATACCTTGGTGACAAGAAGTGTAACTTTTGTCGAAATATGTATCCCTAACATCATGGTAGCGACATAGTGAGAAGTGCATCGAAGTTACGACGAACAACGGGGAGTGCCAATAAAAATGATAGAAATAGTAGTAATTTGTGATGATATGATTAATTTAAATCATATCCTCGTAATATTTTGTCGAATTTTGATTCCATATGTATGAGTGGTTAATGTATGAACAAATTGTGGTTTTGGAATTAGAGTTGTCTCTAATTATTATTTTTTTTCCTTTAATTTTTTTTTTTTTTCTATATTACATAGGGTTTCCCATGGTGCCTCTCAAATTGTTCGACAACACAGGTTCAGAGTACGAACACCTTCAGTAACCACTCACATAACCAGATCAAATATCAACAC
>SNQJ01S0085519.1:3125-13469 GCA_010110895.2 Picea sitchensis | reverse complement strand
ACCACGTTTACCACTTTTAACCACAATATATAAACTTCAACATTATCTGTAGTATATCATCTATGTATCATCTATGATTTCATTCAATATATCATGAGCATATAAACATAAGCATCAACACATCAACAACATCACATCAAATACACAATACACTAGAATTTATGTGGAAACCCAAATGGGAGAAAACCACATAATGCATTCTTATATATCAAAGAATAAATTCATTGGAAGCACCAATTTCCCAGTTCTCCAACTGCAAATGGAAGGAGGCTATGACTCCATATTTTCAAGATCCCACCTGAAGGAAGTACAACTCTCCGACTTCTCTAGCTCCAACCAAAAGAAGGCTACAACCCCTTGATTCTCAGGCTCCAACCTAAAGGAAGCTCCAAATCCATACATTCTCCGGCACCAACTAGAAGGAGGCTACAACCCCCTTTCCTTGCCTCATCCTAGCACCCTAAAATATAAGTGTATACCAAATTGTCACTACCACAATCACTACCATTGTCACTGTCACTACCACTATCACTACAATTGTCACATCAACCTGTAACATGTCAACTTGTCATTGTATCCAACCTGTCACTATCACCAAAATGTCATTGTCATCAACCTGTCACTATCACTGATACTCAACATCAATGAAACCATATCCTCACACATGGATACCATCACCAAACCATGTACATCAACCTGTATCAACCATGCATCAAGCATGCACCAACACATGTACCAAGTCGTGCATCAACCATACAAAAAGAAATGTACCAAACCATGCATCAACAATGCATCAATACAAGCACTTTTACCACGTTTACCACTTTTAACCACAATATATAAACTTCAACATTATCTGTAGTATATCATCTATGTATCATCTATGATTTCAATCAATATATCATGAGCATATAAACATAAGAAACAACACATCAACAACATCACATCAAATACACAATACACTAGAATTTATGTGGAAACCCAAATGGGAGAAAACCACATAATGGCTTCTTATATTTCAAAGAATAAATTCATTGGAAGCACCAATTTCCCAGTTCTCCAACTGCAAATGGAAGGAGGCTATGACTCCATATTTTAAAGCTCCCACCTGAAGGAAGCTACAACTCTCCAACTTCTCTAGCTCCAACCAAAAGAAGGCTACAACCCCCTGATTCTCAGGCTCGAACCTAAAGGAAGCTCCAAATCCCTACATTCTCCGGCACCAACCAGAAGGAGTCTAGAACCCCCTTTCCTTGCCTCATCCTAGCACCCTAAAATATAAGTGTATACCAAATTGTCACTACCACAATCA
The DNA here is from genome assembly GCA_010110895.2 of Picea sitchensis. Classification (NCBI taxonomy): domain Eukaryota; kingdom Viridiplantae; phylum Streptophyta; class Pinopsida; order Pinales; family Pinaceae; genus Picea; species Picea sitchensis. The sequence continues at coordinate 12,157 of SNQJ01S0085519.1, read as the reverse complement.
CTACCATTGTCACTGTCATTACCACTATCACTACAATTGTCACATCAACCTGTAACATGTCAACCTGTCATTGTATCCAACCTGTCACTATCACCAAAATGTCACTGTCATCAACCTGTCACTATCACTGATACTCAACATCAATGAAACCATATCCTCACACATGGATACCATCACCAAACCATGTACATCAACCTGTATCAACCATGCATCAAGCATGCACCAACACATGTACCAAGTCGTGCATCAACCATACAAAAAGACATGTACCAAACCATGCATCAACAATGCACCAACACCTGTACCAAACCATGCATCAACAATGCACAAACACATGTACCATATTGTGCATCAACCATGCACCAAAACTTGTACCATACCATGTATCAATCATGTACCATATCATGCATCAAACTTGTACCATACCATGTATCAATCATCTACCATATGATATCAACAATGAAGTGCCTCAAAAAGGTACTCAAGCTTATACCAAGATCACCAACATATGCCTCTAACCACGCACCAAATCATCAACCATATACCTCAAACAACATGCCAATCATCCATAAACCATGTACCATAATATGTACCAAGAAAGTACTATCAATGGTGTACCTCAACCAAGTACCAACATCACCAAGAGGTGTATCTCATACATGTTCTACCATATACCAAGTGTGAACTTCAACCATTTACCAACATCTCAAATACATGTCTCTAATAATGAACCATAACCATGAAATATTTGAAACTAGATATCAAGATAGCCAAGACTGTTCTTCTAACAAGGTATCATGTCATCACCAAGGTGTAACATACCATGTATCATTACCACTAAGAACGTGCCATAAAAACATAAGAATAACCCTTAAAACTTACCTATGATCTTGTAGTTGACCTAATACTCTTTGATACTAACCTGTAACCTTTCCTTAGTCCTCAACAACCTAGCACTAGCATATTCCCCAATTTTGTCTTAGCATCGCAGGACTAAGAACTCATGTTTTGTGGGGACATGCATGACAAATGCTAGCTAACCCAGGGGGGTGCCTCATGTTATATGCTCAAGCTGACCCATAGGGGTGCCTCACGTGACATGCCCAAGTTGAACTGTGAGGGCCTGCTTCATTAGGGTTACAAAAAAAACATAGATCTTTGCAACTACAAAACTTTCTCTGTTCCTTTGCACTTTCTCCGCTACCTCATACTCAACCTTAGATTTGCCAATAGACCAAAATATTCGCATAATATAGATATTCAATGAATGTGTGTGTGTACTTATGAGGTAATCCTTGAGGTGTATTTATACTTTTTATAGGTAACATCTTTTCATAATTTTAGGGATTCTTGAGTTTCTTGTTACAACAACTTTACCCTTTCATTAATTGACTTGTAACTAATTAGGCACTTCTTAACCATTCTTTGGGGCTTTCAACTTCATGAGGGAATATATCCCTAATCATGAGGAGCCACGTGGCATACCACCTACCATTGGAAACAAAATGATGAGGACTATCCATCTATGAGTATGTTACCTATATTTGTATTTTCCTTCATGTCCTTATTCATCAAACAACTTAGGGTCTCATGACCACACCTCTGGGGCTTCATGTAGACTTCATCAAATACACCCATCAATGAAAACTAGCTCACCATCAATATTTACCACAACTCTGGGGTATGTCAAATTCTCCAAGGTTTGACATCAATAAAAATCAATTTTCCAACAATATCCCCCTTTGGCATTGATGTAAATACCAGCATTTATGGAAACACTCATATTCCAATACTCATGATCCCCCTGTGACCATTTCTCCTCATCAATGTTTTTCTCTCTTCCCCTTTGATATCAATGGAAAATGGTATCTCTCCTTGGGGATTCTCCCCCTATATTCATGTGTTTGTTATTTCTTTTCACATGTTCATGTCCTCATGTTTCTTTCCAAGTTTTTCTTCTCTTTTTTATATCAATAATAAAGAGTGACTCCCCTTGAAAGTATGCATTTTTTGAAAAATCCTTCTCGGACTTCATGCGCTTGACTCTTTATTTTATGATCTCTCTCTTTCTCTCCCCTTGACATCATGGGAAAAAATCATAAATCCCCCTATCGGTATGTCTGCATGATTATTTTCTTTCCTGATCTCTTTCTCTGATGTTTTCTCTTTCCTTGACTTGTCTGCAAGATGTCATGTTGATCAATGTAGGGGTTCTTGTGTATGTTTTCTTTCCTCTCTTCCAATGTTGCTTATTGTCCATTGGTTCTTCCTCCTGTAACTCTCTCAAATTTATATAAAGCATCCAAAATTTCTTGTGTTTAAATATTCATGTCTTGTTATGTTCATTGTTTAGAAATCAATGATCATATTATTCAACAATGTCCCTATGATGATATAACTTATGTTGAAGATTTCTCTTTCCTTCTTTTTTTTCCCTTTCACTTCTTGTCTTCTTGTGACCAACTAATTCCATCGATTCCAATTGTAAATATTTTCTTCCATATATCTGTCTAGACCTATCAATGATCTCATAAATCCATCTATGTCTATATGTCATAATTGTCCATAACTCTACTACTCAATTGTCCACAATGTTGACCCATGTGTCATTGTATTATCATTAAGCATTCTTTATTGTAACTGATCATCACATATTCGTGTTTCTTAGACTAAATCAAATATGTCACTGATGTGCAATACATCCTTGAACCTGTAATGAATATATCCCTACCTGGAAAGTGTTTCAATGATATTCCTCTAATATCTACATGGGAACACTTCTTCTCAATCGGTCAATCTTTCATCTTGTACTTTCTCTATCTAACTACTCTGAATCTATCTCTGCAAACACTTCAAACTTCTTGAAGGATGGTTCTCTGATATGTAGTAGCTACTACATATACTCCCCTTTTAAATATTCATATTTATTGGGAGTCTCCAAGCTAGATGGCTCAGAAAAATACCTCCTCTAATGCAGAGTAATCTTTCTCTTCATATGTGGATTCATAATTTTCCTAAATTCTGACATCCTTTTTATCTTCTTTCTAAATCTTAACTTTTTCTTTGTCATCATCTTCCTGGATTCTGACATATTCCTCTTGGTCTGTAAATTCATCCTGATCTTATGCTACTGCAAGTCCTGTAAGTACAATCTTTGGAAGTGATTCATTTATCTTCTCTTCATTCACCTTTTCTTCTAGTTCCTTCTTTCCTTTCCAAACCTTCATGTATTTGACATCAGTGTATTCCTTCATGAAAGGCTCTATCATGCTTCAACAATTTAGAGCTATGTGTCCATAGTTGTGGAATTTGTAACATTCAATATTGTGTGGGGCCACATAAGCATCTCTTTCTTGAACATTTATTTCATACGCTTTGCAACTCACAAATTTATGCCCAAATTTAGTACATTTAAAACAATGACCCAAAAACAATTTTGATACCTGGGAGTGAATGAAATTCTTTGTGGTGTATTCCTTCTTAATTCCTGCCTCTATTGGTCATGATCTTCTCTTATGTTGATTCCTTCATCATGATTGAAGCTTCTTATCTTCCTGAATGTAGAAAGTCTTTTGTATTCATTCCTTTCTGGCTCTCATTGAGCGTGATTCCTTCCTTTGAGAATTGTTTCATAATTCTTTTGTTTTTTTTCTTTTGTCATGGAGCTTGAACCTTCTTCAAAATGAACATTCTTGTATCCTAGTCCGAATTTGTCACTGTATGGCCTTTGAATGTTGAGAATGTTTTCTAACACTTGAAAAATTTTCAAGTTCTTGTTGAGCTTATTGATTTCAAATCTCAATGTCATGATTTCCTTTCCAATCTTCTTAGTGTCTTTTTCTTTCTTTATCATATGGATTTGCATTACTTCTTCCTTTCTCTTTCCCTCTTCAAGTTGGGTTTTCAAGGAGATGATTTCTTCTTTGAATGATTTTTTTTTCTTCATTTATTTCTTTAGCTCAATTAAAGCACTAATTAATTATTGCTCAAGATCCACTTCACCTTGTTATTTGTTTTCATGAGTTCTTTTCTTATTTTTCATAGCCATAAAGAGTACCCTCTCTATGTCACTATCGATTTCATCATATTCATTAGATGAATAGATGTCTTCTCTTGAGTAGAGATTTTTCTTGAAGACTTTCATTTTATCTCATTTCTTGTTTCCATTTTGTTTTTTCTTTTATTTCTTGGGATCTTCTTCATCATCACTATCTAAATTCTTAACATAAGGACACTTATTTTCAAAAAGACGAATTTTACCACAATTAAAACATTTGAAGGGAAGCATACCTTTGTACTTTTTGGTTCATCTCTTCAAATTACTTATGAAGTTATATGTTTCTTCATCGTCATCTAAATCATCGCTATAACTGCAATTTGTCTTTGACTCGGAAATTTTCTTCTGCTTTGTCCTTTTGGATTCTTTGAAAGCTACTTCTTTCTTGGATGGATTTTTCTATCATGCTCTCATTTCATAAGCTATAAATATTCTATGTAGCTCATCTATTCTTATCGTACCCATATATTCTCTTTCTTCTAGTGATTAAATATTAGAATCAAATCTCATTGGAAGAGATCTTAGTACCTTTTGAACAATCATAGATTCATGAACTTCTTCTCCCAATCCTTTAATTGAATTCATTGTTTCATCAACTCATAGAAAGTAAGTTGTAATGTCTTCACCTTCATTCATTTTCTATTGTTCATATTGACCTCTATAAGTCTGAGTCTTGGCCTCCTTGACTTTGGCATCTCCTTCGTAAACATTATGAAGTTTGTCCCAAATCTCCTTTGTAGAATTACAATGCATAACCTTGACATATACTGAATTAACCAGACCATTCAGGATAGCATTTTTATCCTCGAATTTTTTTGGCTGAGTTTCTTTCCATCATTATATGTTGGGGGAGTGGCAGGCTCTTTGTATCCATCTACTATTGATTTCCAAACATGAAGTCCTTGTGCGTGTAGATATGTTTTCATTTGTCTGCTCCAGAAGGAATAATTTTTCCTATTAAACTGTGGTATTCCATTCTTATACATATTTTTTCTCTCAATGATCTTCCTTCCAGTGATTATACTATTTTCTTGAAGGACCTTCCCTAATACCAATTGTTGGAATACTGAGAGCGGTGGGGGTGAATCAGTATGAGCACTTTTACCACTTTTAACCACAATATATAAACTTCAATCTTATTAGCAGTATATTATCAATGTATCATATACGATTGTATTAAATATATCATGATCATATAAACATAATCAACATCACATCAAGTACACAATACACCGTAATTTATGTGGAAACCCAAATGGGAGGAAACCATGAAATTATTTCTTATATATCAAAGAATACATTCATTGGAAGCACCAACTTCCCAATTATCCAACTACAACTAGAAGGAGGCTATGACCCTCTATTTACAGGATCCAACCTAAAGGAACCTACAACTCCCTAAATTCTTTGGCTCCAACTAGAAGGAGGATACAACCCTTTGATTCTCAGGCTCCAACTCCCTATGTTCTTCAACACCAACCTAAAGGAGGCTACAACCTCCTTTCCTTGCCCTGTCCTACTGCCCTGAAATATAGGTGTAGACCAAACTGTCACTACCACATTGGCTTCCATTGCCACTATTACATTAACCTGTAAGATATCAACATGTCACTCTATCCAATTTGTCATTGTCACCAAAATGTCGTTGTCATCAACCTGTCACTATCATTGATACTCAACATCAATGAAAACAGATCATCTCACATGTATACCATCACCAAACCATGTACATAAGCCATGCACATCAACATGTATCAACCATGCATCAATCATGCACTAACACTCATACCAAACCATGAACCAACCATGAACCAAAACATGTACCAAATCATGCATCAACAATGCACCAACACCTGTACCAAACAATGCATGAACACATGTACTAGGCCATTCATCAACCATGCACCAAAACCTGTACCATACCATGTATCAATCATTTACCATATCATGCATCAAACATCTACCATACCATGTATCGATCATTTACCATATGATATCAACAATGAAGTGCCTAAACAAAGTACTCAAGCATGTATTAAGATCAACAACATATGGCTCTAACCATGCACCAAATCATCAACCATATACCTCAAACAACATGTCAATCATCCATAAACCATGTACCATAATATGTTCCAAGCAAGTACTATCAATGGTGTACCTCAACCAAGTTCCAACATCACCAAGACATGTATATCATACATGTGCTACCATATACCAAGTGTGAAATTCAACCATGTACCAACATCTCAAATATATGTCTCTAATAATGAACCATAACCATGACATATACCAAACTAGATATCAAGATAGCCAAGAGTGTACTTCTAACAACGTATCATGTCATCACCAAGGTGTATAATATCATGTATCAACACCACTAAGCATGTGTCATAAAAACATAATCATAACCCTTAAAACTTACCTCTCATCCTGTAGTTGACCTGATACTCTGTAATACTGACCTATAACGTTTACTCAGTCCTCAATAACCTGGCACTAGCATATTCCCCAATTTTATCTTAGCCTCATAAGACTAATAAAAATTATCTCGTAGGGCCTCATGTGACAAGTACTAGCTGACCCATGGGGGCGCTCGCATGACACCCTCAAGATGACGCACGAGGGCTTGCTTAATTAGGGTTATAGAAAAACCCTAACTCTCTACAGCTTCAAAAATTTCTCTCTTCCTTTGCACTTTCTTCGTTGCCTCAGACTTGACCTCAGATTCACCAATAGACCAAAATATTCTCATAAGATAGATATTTAATGAATGTGTGCCTAAGAGGGTCTCCTTGAGGCGTATTTATACTTTTTCTAGGTAACCTCTTTCCTTAATTTTAGGGCTTCTCGACTTTCTTGTTACAAGCACTTTACCCTTTCATTAATTGACTTGTAACCAATTAGAAGCTTCTTAACCATTATCTGGGGCTTCCAACTTCAAGAGGGAATATCTCCCTAACTGTGAGGAGACACGTGGCATACCACCTATTTTTGGAGACGACATGATGAGTACTATCCATATATGAGTGTGTTACCTATATTTGCATTGTCCTTCATGTCCTTATTCCTCAAACAACTTGAGGTATTATGACCACAACTCCGAGGCTTCGTGTAGACTTCATCAAATGCACCCATCACATATGATGACATCAACCACTCTTGTTGACATCAATGAAAACTAACTCACCATCAATCTTGAACACAACTTTGGGGTATCTTGAATGCTCCAAGGGTTTACATCAATGACAGCCAACTGTCTAACAATACTTGTATTGTATACATACTTCTATAACAAAGTGTCTTTGTTACATGGATTTTCTCATTGAAACTTTGATTCTCTTATTCTTTGGCCTACCTGGCTTGCTCCAAGCAACGCAGCTCTGATACCATGTCAATTTTTTATCGAAACCTGCACAAGAGATCTAGATAAAGAAAGTACAAACAAACCTTATCAAGAAAGGAAGAGAGATTCAATATGGAAGAATGAGAAAATATATTCACACTACTCCAATGAGATGATCAATGAATGAATGATTGATACATAGATGATGATCAATATGATATAATGAATGAGTGGAATACACTCATATATAGGACATAACATTCCATAATTAAGAAAAACAATCAAGCAGTTAACTTTTCTTAGGAATTCATGCATGCATAATAGTGATGGTCTAAATAGAAAGTCCTAAAATAGAACTAGTCATTTAACTCCCATTGAACTAGTGTGTTGAAAATAGAAATTTCTAGAATACATACCTTGGTGACAAGACGTGTAACTTTTGTCGAAATATGTATCCTTAACATCATGGTAGTGACGTAGTGAGAAGTGCATCGAAGTTACGATGAACATCGGGGAGTGCTAAAAAAAATGATTGAAATAGTAGTAATTTGTGATGATATGATTAATTTAACTCATATCCTCGTAATATTTTGTGGAAATTTGATCCCATATGTATGAGTGGTTAATGGATGAACAAATTATGGTTTTGGAATTAGAGTTGTCTCTAATTAATTTATTTTTTCCTTTAAAATTAAATTTCATTTTTCTATATTACATATGGTTTCCCGCAGTGCCTCTCTGGTTGCCTCATGAACCTAGACAATATTTGAGGGTGCGACCCCATGGAAATCAATTTCCATTTCCATTTCCATTTCTCAAACACTTTCTTGTTTTTCATGTGTATCTTTTCAATTAACAATTTTTTAGAATTTTTATTGTATGTTGCGTGGTGAAGTGTTACAAAATCTTCAAATATTTATGGTTCTTGAGTAACCAGAGATTCAAAAATTTATTGGGTTTCCAATGCTCGTTGTTCTGATCAATTGGGTTCTTCGATAATATCATCTACATCCATTTCCTGGGGACTTTCTTAAATTTCAGGTATTTCTAGTCCTTTTTTCTTGATCTCTCTTTTTCTTTTAGCAGAGGTATGTACAACATGAGATATTTCAATATTTTTATTTGTTGGGTCCTTGTCACCGCCATCATTTGAGTTTGCAAAAATATTTTTCCTTGTTTCCAAACCACTGCTCATTGGTTTTTGTTTTTGTTGAGGTACTTCTTTGAGACATAGTATGAGAATTGGGGTTTTCATTTGTCACTTCTCTTCCTTGTTGTCGATATCACTCATTAGTATTGGCTAAATATTCTATATCATTCATGGATTCATTGAATAAGGTCTTAGGGTGATTTAAATTGTCCCCTCCTCCTTTAAAATTTTCAATCTTAGTGAAATACGAGGAGTATCCCATCAAGGGAATATTTATAGTGAATAAATCATTAGGGTCGAAACCCTCAACGCATTCAACTTCACTCAGGACTAGTTGGTCAAACTGACCTACAAGTTCATCCAAATGGGAGATGTGCTTTACAGTAACTTCTCCAACTTTTCATGGAAACGAGATGAACTTATTTTTTCCGTTCTCAATAAAGAAATCATCCTAGTATCTGTTGGAATATTGAGATGGG
>SNQJ01S0085518.1:92611-114803 GCA_010110895.2 Picea sitchensis | reverse complement strand
CCCCCCCCCACTGTTAAAGGTCAAACGATCGGGAGGGTCCAAAAACTCATAAGAACCGTAGATCTGGATGCCAACATCTCAGTCCTAGATCTAGGCATGGTCTTTAATCTCTGTGGAACCCTTCAATATACGAGGTCAAAATTAGGCTTAATGACCTTTTTATGGGTTTTGCGCACTGCCCCCTTTACTTGTGTCACTATGGGGTTAGACAAAACATTCCACCATCAATATCCTGCATTTTCCATCGATCATCTTACACTTTTTATTGAAAAGAAACTAACTAACCTATCTCCTAACCTACTCCTTTGCACCTTTAGCCCAGTTTAAACTGTTGGGCTAATAAAATACTCCACCCTGGGGTTATTTGACCAAGATTAGACTGTTTGATCAAATTTATTCACTAGCTAATATAAATTACTTAGCTATGATTAGACAATATAGCCAAGCTTATTCACTAATCCTAAATACTTAAATTCAGAAGACTTGGCCATGTTTACACTGTATGGGTCAAGTCATTATCAATTCATGGGGCTTTATCCTTTTTCTTTTATGCCCTCTTTTTCTTTTCTCTTTTCTTTTTTTTTCTTTTCTTTTTTAGAATGCAACACTATCTGCAAGTCAAAAACACTAAAGGGACAAAATTACAATAAAAAATTAATCCTATAAATTATAGGGTTATAACAAGTGGTTCATGATTCTTCTCAAACATGTTCACCAGAGGAACTTTTCTAAAGGTTCTCCCACTAGACACACATCCAAAATCTATGTCATTGTCATTGTCTGAATTCTTGAACATTAGCTTTTCAATCTGACCAACTACTGTATCTTCAAGATGTTCTTCTCATGCAATAGCATCTTGATCTTCAAATTCAAAAAGTGTAAAAAATTTCTTCTTGACCCCTTAAAGAAATATCTCTCTACTTGGCTATATGACTCTAGTCTGTCAATAGCAAACTCGGTAATGTACCCTCCAATGGTGTTATAAAACTAGTGATCTACTACTCTTGACACTGCGTTATCAACTCTCTTAACCTTCTTGATCATCGCCAACGTCCAAACCACAGGTGGTCTAGATCTCATCTCAAACTGGGTATCTGCTAATCTGACTAACCACTCGTATAGCTCCTTATGAATTCCTCCGAAGAAAATATCGTGTATATCAGTAAAGATATACCTTCCCAATCAGTATTCTGTGCTAATATTAGGGTTCTTGTTTTGGGATTTCGTGAAGTCCTTCTCTTGCTCTTCTATCCACTTATGAATCTCTGTCTTCAATGGAAACCACATTGACATTCCCTTAAGAAGATCTTGGTCCTGACAATGGAACCATTTGTTAGCACAGGGGAAAACCCAAGGTTAAGCTCTAATAGCACACCAACAAGCCCTAACTACTAGCCCCTTTGGAAACACCTGTGAAGCAGATGCAATCTCACCCGAAGTAGCAATAGGGGGTTGCAGGACATAGGTGTCTACAACTAGAGTAAATTCAAAGTGGGTCCAAAACAACAGCAACACAACATCTAGATATCATTTACCAACTTAAACCTACTTCACACATAGTTATATCTCAGATCTATCCCATTGATGCAAAAACAAAATAATCAGAAGGAAAAAGAACAGCACATCAATCACACTGAACAACAAGATATACATGGTTCACCCTCTCCCTAGGGCTACGTCCACAGAACTGTGTTTCTTGATATTATAGGAAAACATACAATTCTATATGTGATATTAGCTTGTAGATCTCTCTCTTCTTCTCTCTCTTTATCTCCCTTCCCTACGCACCCAGTTGTAGGGTTGATCTTTTCTCCAAGCTGAATATCTTGCAACACAGACTCTCTCCCAACAAAATACTTCTCTCTCTCCACAACAATAATTGCTCATTACATTCTCTAACCCAACCTAGGTCCTCTTGACCCTTATTTATACATTACAATGACTCTCGGACAACTTTAGGCCGAAACCTAGGTGTTAAGACCCTAATTACCAAAACCCTAGTTGTCTAAAACCCTAGGTCAACTTGACCCACATTTTTCGGGCTTCGCCAGCCTGTCCTTCCTTCTTTTCGACGAGGTGCTCCAAAGCATCTATTGGTAGATTTTTCTACTTGCTGAGTTGTCCATGATCTATCTTCCTTGTTGATCTATTGACCTCGGTATTCTTGTCCAACGACGCATATTCTCTTACTTCGCTCCTTCTTTTCTTCTTCTTTAACCACTTCAACCTGATCTTAGYCAATGTGTCTTCTGCGCAATTCRCACTATGCCTTTTCTTCTGTAATCTTCGCTTTCTYCCATAACCAAGGGCCAACATGGATCAATCTATTTATCCCATCATATGGCTCAACAATATTATCGGTGTCATCTTCTTCCATAGGATTGACATGATCTTCAATATTCATACTGTCTTCCACATCTTGTACAATAGTGTTTCTACTACTACTTGGTATATATTTATCCGACGACAAACACCTAGGAGGATTTATATTTACAATTACAAACAATAAATAAAATTAGTGTATATAACAAATATTAAAACAAAAGAAAATTTTATAAATAGAATCAATACAAAGACATATATAATGAATAACATGGGATGAAATGTATGCCCCCCTTCACAATGCCCTTATGCAAAACAATGTATTTCAGTTGTTTTCCTTACAAGTCTTCTTATTTTCAAGTTGATTGCAAGGGAAATAAAATTTCCCATCAGTATTGACCTATGCTTCCCATGCATCCCTTAACCTAGCAATTGTCCTTTCACTCTCTTCATGTGTTGGCATTGGGATTTCCTATATTTACAAAAAAATCCACCGAAGCAATATAAGTACATTAATATATGAATTATATATTCTTATGGTACAAATATCATCGAAGTAATCAACAATTAATGAAAAAATAAAAAACATACATTTTTACCACATAAGTTCCAAAGCTTGACTATAATAAAGTAATGAAATCAAACAATAAAAGAGAACTACACCAAGACAAATTGTATACTATTGAAATGGAATTGAATAGACATGTTCATACAGATTTTCTAGGGAATAATTTGTGTCCCCAAATGAAAGAGGTTCTAATGGTTAGGGATCCAATCTCGATATTTAAAAAAGAGACAAAGTAATATTAAAAATTTGTAACCTTCAAAGTACAAAATCAGAGCTATGCAAATCAAGAATTGGATTTGAGGTAAGTAGCACATAGAAAAAGTATTAATAATTCATGAAACGAACAATGAGCATTAAAATATTTTAGAAATAGTTGTATCTACAACAAAATAGTTGAAAACACTAACCTTTGTTGATATTCCAAGGAACGTTTCCTATGTCAAAGTTGACCAAGTCAGTGACCATTAAACTGTTTTCAAATGGTTATTTGGAATCCTCTATGTTTGTCAATAGATCAATGAAATATCCTCTAGGTTTTTTGAAAGAGAAACATATATAGTTGTTCGTCAGAAGTCGGACGTTCATAGAGGCACCTAAAAAAAAAAAGATTAAAAGTTTAATATTTTTTCATAATTTACGATGATATGATTGAATTTATCCTTTTCGTCAGAATGTTTTGTCAAATTTTGACCCCATATGTAGTAGTGAGGAGGCCTAGTAAGGAACTGGAATGTTGACTTAGGGCAAGTCAACGGTTGTGGTCGAGGCCTGTTGGGCCATTCATTTTTGGGAATGTTATAATTTTGGGAAAGCGAAAAAAGAGGCCTAATTAAAAGATGACGAGCAGCGGAAATAGAATCTAGGCTAATTGAAAATCATCACAAGCCAGCTAGAGAATTACAAGCAGTGGAAATAGAATGCAAGCGAACTGAAAATGTAAAACCAAAAGAAGTAGTCAAAAGCACCATGCAACAATTGGAAAAGCAGTAAAAGCATCGGATGCCAACGGAAAATCCGAGAAGATAGAGGAAGAAAGACTCCAAGAAGTGACAGAGGGAAAAATTATGAATAAGAAGGTATTCCTTTGAGAAAAAGGTTAATAGGAGAAAGGAGAGAACGCAAGTGATGTCGTTTCTATTGTTATCCTTGGTTTTGGGCTGGGATCGAGTTAGAATATCCTGTGATAACTTATTGTAATGGGTTTGTTGTAGCTTGTGCAGTAGTGTTTTGAGTTTATAATGGGTATTAGGGATTAAGTCTCATTGTGCAAGCCGATTTATGATAATTATATATGTTGTATGGAAGTTTGATGAGGATGTCGCTAATATAATGGAATGAGTTGGGCCCTAAAAATATTTTCTTGTAAATATTATATATTGTGCATGGATTTATGTTTAGGTTGTGCATCTATTTCCTTCATGTTTATTTAATGCTTGAGTAATCTTGTTGCATGTTTGTGGAGTTTAATATATGAATCTAAGAAGTTCCAACTAGTTTTGATGTCACATTTCTATTAACTCACTTCATCACACATGTCTTAGCACGCTTCATGTGAGACCTCCTTGCTTTGTGGAAGGTTGACTATGTCAACATACCTAGACTACAATGATGCCTTTTGTTGGTAACTTTCAATAACCCTGGTCTTGATTTTGTGCCAATAGTCTTCAAAAATATCATGATGTACAATATCCTGACAACCCCCTTAAGAACAACTTGGAATAGGATAAAGGATTTACAGAGTGAAAAAATGAGAAGAAAGGAGGCATTATGTGTATACCCTCTCAATGACAAATTTCTTCACACATAAGATATAGAAAAGATGTAAAATTATGTTCTATCCATGGATTGATGTGAAGTTCACAAATGTTGAATCGGATGCTTAGAAATAACAATGAATATGCCAAGGGAAAATGTCCAACACATGACAAAATATGGAAATTTTTAAGCTACAAGTGATTTAACAAAGTTGTTTGTAAGTGTTGGATACCCACAAGAGTACTCGAAGAAAAACAAGAACCAATACTTCAAACAAATTGTGTTCTTAGATGGAATCATATCATAAAATTCATATGTATAAAGGAAGTAAAATAGGTCACTACCAATCATGAGAATTGAAAGTGTTGAAGTTGAAAAGATCAAAGACAAATTCTCTAAAAGGAAAAACAAAATCTAGTAATTAACAAGAGTGCTTATATTAATCCAAGGATCATTTCGATACTCAAAGTGGTCCAAAAAAGTTGTAATGAGAATATCAACAAGAGTTACCAAACAAACTCTCAAGAAAAAATTGATCTACCCATGTTGTAGTGACAAGGATCAATCAAAGTTCTTCAAAGAATCAAAGAGAGATGACCCATGTTTCAAGAAAAAGTGTAAAAATGACATCAAGTTCTCCAAATAACACACATGAACATGGATATAAGGAAGCATCAAAAATATTTTGAAAGTTCTGAAGTCGAAAATATCAAACACAAAGTCAAATCTAACTAGTGTGATTGGTTTTGAAGGGTTTCATTTGTAGGATGACCCGGGTTCAAAACCCACCATAGTTGGGAGGAGACACCTAAAAATATATCCAGCTAAGGGTTGGTGTGTCCCAAGTCGGGTGCAATCCCTGAGTGATTTTTTTTTATCTTAGATTCCCTTGGATCATGGTTTTGTAGACAAAGGCTAGTACCGCAAGTCGTGAACATACTAGCAAACAAAAAAGAAAAACAAAAGATCAAACAAAAATGATCTAAAAGGAAAAAAGTGTGATAATGATAAACATAAGTGCTTCAAGCATAAGAGAGTGTTGATATAAAACACTAGACAAGCTCTTAATGAAAGAGAAGAAAAAAATAAATATGGATTCAAATGGTTATAATTGACGATGCATAAGAAGATTAGATGCAGATGCATGAGAAGGAAAAACAACATTGCCACCAATTAATAGAGGTGCTCAAAGAGGAATACACGCTGATTTTTGTAGCTTTGGGAAGGTATTCTCACATGACCCTAGGTGTTGGGAATGTGGGAATCATCATGGGCACCACATCACACTTTCAGATTGATGAAAACCACCTTGTATTTGATTGGGGGCTTCATGGGTTCGATGATGGGATTTATGGGCTTTTGTTGGGGCTTCACACCCACAAGGAAATCCTAATTTGATGTTGACTTATGGAGGGGATTCTGTGTTGACCCGTAAGACTTGTTTATAAAGGAGAGAAGTCATTCTGACATTAAACATCATGTAGAGTGTGTGGAGACATGATGGAGCTAGCATAAGTGAGTCTACACTTGTGCTATGAGGATTGGTGATCTCAACAAAGGGGAAGTTTTCATGGTGGCAAATCTAGCCCTGAAGAGAGAAGAAAACAAGGTCGCAGATTTGGAGTGAATTTTTCATACAATACATAGTTTGCAAGAGGACGAATTTCATATATACGTGGGTTGTAGAAGGATAAATCATGTATAGAGTATATATAATTTGTCATAGAGAGAACACCATATATCCACAGGTTTCTAGTCAGGTGAATCGTGTATCTAATTTTTTGTACAGGTGATATGGGAAATCCCCCCTAAACTGGGTCTAAGGAATAGGCAGAGTAATAACTCCCTTAAAAGAATGACTTGTCTCTAATATACCCCAAAACAATCTAGACTAAGTGATAAGAGAAAGAGAGAAGAAAAGGTTAATGAGTGCACCTTGAATATTTATGTTTGATGTAGACCTCTTCCACTTGTTGTTGCCTCCTAGATCACAGATATCCTCCAAAAGATGACCTACAAGGGGTTAAGAACACAATGAAATAACATATATAATCTCTAGTAATAACTTAAAAAACTATATATAGATATAAATGGTCAAATTGACAAGAGCATGTACACATAGGGTTTTGGGACAAAGATAATCTCTTTTATTCAAATTCAAGATAAAGGGTTACAACCTTTGCTTGTGAACACCGCTCTATGAACCAAATCCAGGCTCCTCTGTCATGACTCCAAGTGCATCAATCTCACATAATATTCTCACAACCAACATGTCATAAAGGGAAGGAGGAAGGATTGCATAGGGAGAATGGCTAGAGGGGAAAGTTGAGGCTAAAACTCAGAGCAAGATGCAAATCTTAGGAAATGAGAAGGAAAATATTTTGGTAGAGTTCTCTTATTCTCTTGTTCATGTGTCTAAATGACTCCCCAAGACCTCTTTCTATATGAGAAAAAGATGGTTATTTGGTTTGGGGATAGGATACAAGGGGTAAAATGATTAGGAAACCCTCCATAACCCGTAAACTCCTCCAAAATACATGCAATTTTACATTTTTTGCAAATTTTGGAGGTAAATGTGAACTACTTACGATGCAACAAGCGTATGTACGTAGGCTAACTAGCATACAACACATGTGTGTACACAAGATAATAGTGCATCAAGGCACATACATTATCCAAAAAGTGGTTTTTTAGAAGGAAACTTCAGCAATATGTTTCGAAAAGGATGCAAATGGACGGGCCAATGTCTTGGACACATAGATGTGGAATTTTTGGACTATAATAGATGCTCACTAATGTGTGAGATCAGAAGAGCAATTGATGACCGAAATACATTATAAAATCTTTATACATTGGGATGTCACGAAGTCGAGTGAGCTCGTGACGAGTGTTTGTGAGCATGTCATCTACAAAATAATGATAATCTCTGCAAGGCAGGCATACCCATGCTCAGGATAAACTAAGCATGGTTTCCAATCAAGTACATTGCAGATCCATGTCATATAAAATAATCATGACTACAAGACAAATATGAATATCTATATAAAGTGTAGCCACGAATAATACACAGTAGATCTACATATCAAAATCATCAGAAGATAGATAAGTACAATGTGATATCTATCTTCAAGAAGCATAAATTCATGTAGCTGGAKATGGTAGCTCCATAACTCGAGAAATATCTTCAATGTATTCAAAAATTAGGTAGGAGTATAATAGGARTGTAGGACTTACTACCCTAAGGTMTTTAACAAACCTTCATGGAAAGGCTAGAAGAACTTGAACAATAGGTACCGAACTTCATTGATTTTAAATATGAACTTGACTGGATTCTCGGGATGGTCGACTCATAAAAGTCAAGAGACCAACTGCAGAATGGATAAATTAGGTTGGAAAAACTCCCCTTGGACAAAATCATGACAAAATGATGAGACTCAGGCAGCATATTATTGACATAAGTCTGTGACACAAGAGGCACCACAAACTCTCCATATGTTTGGAAGAGTAACAAAACAGAGGAGGACACAAATCTATGTAAGGAGAACAACTTTCTAAGGTCATACTAGATCCCAATGCTTGCAGAAAAAATGAAAGGATGTGCTTTGTCCAAGGGTGACTTATCTTGCTACTGATAAAAGAGAATGTATATCTCGTCCTCTCTTTTTGGAATATTGGATTTTTTTGTCTTTTTCAAATTTTTATTGAGCTTGAAAAAGAATAAAAGAATGCTACGTTACAAAGGAGGAACGAGTGTTGTGGGAAAGAAAACTAGTTCCAAGCACACAGAATATACCGATTCTCAGTGTAAGGAGCCATGTGCATG
Source organism: Picea sitchensis (assembly GCA_010110895.2). Taxonomy (NCBI): domain Eukaryota; kingdom Viridiplantae; phylum Streptophyta; class Pinopsida; order Pinales; family Pinaceae; genus Picea; species Picea sitchensis. The sequence goes on along the minus strand of SNQJ01S0085518.1, from coordinate 106,335 downwards.
ATAAGGATACTCGAGAAAAATCCTCTAAGGTTCAAGGTGTCAGATCACAAGGGAAAAAAAGATACAAGGCTTGCATCTAAGGAATGCTCTAAAGGTTCAATAATAGCAACATGAAGTCGGCATTAGTCCAAAGACGCAAGGATGAGACATACGATGTGATTACAACATGACACAACAAGAATCCTTCCATGTGAATTTTTACAAGCCTAGAGAAGGTAATATCGACGGTTTTTCACATTTAGAGACTCTGAAAAATGCTAAAAGAAGACTCCAAAGTGATCTTTTTCGTAAATTTAGTCTCCACGGTCCAAAAATTAATAAAATAATACCAAGGAGAACTCTTTTGTTCACTGGATCCATAGTATTCATTTTTCGTAATTATTCCAGTTAGTCTGGAAAAGGGTTAAACTTATACCGAAAGGACGTCTCCTCAAAACCATTTTAATGAGTGTGACAGAGACAAGATCACTCACCTATATTTTCAATTTTAAGGAGTCTGAAAAGAGCTTAACTATGGACTCACTGCCTTTTTCGTAATTTAGTCCCCTAAGCCCGAAAAATTATAAAACATAACTTAGGAGAACTGTCCCGGTGAGACATGTCTCTTGAGGCGTACCTTTTTCCTAGGTGATCTATTGGTCGAAAAAAGGGTTAAAATTATGCCAAATAGATATTCCTTATGGACCAATTAACGAGTGTGAAAGGAAAAGGGTCACTCGGTGATATTTTCATATTTAGGGATTCTGAAAAGAGATTATCTATAGACTCAAAAGGGTTTTCCTTTTTGTAGATAATCTCCAAGACCCAAAAAAGAGATAAACCAAAACCAAGGAGAATGGCCATTTTTTCATAAATTTAGTCCCTCAAGCCCGAAAAAGGGTTAAACTTACACCTGAGAATACTCTCCTAGAGAAACATATCTCCTAGGGAATACCTTTTTCGTAAAAATAGCCATCCGGACTGAAAAAGGGGTAAACTATCACTCGACAAATGTGCCTTCAAATTTTAGTTTGACGACCATGAAGGGAAACAAGATTGCTCGACAATCTTTTCAATTTTAGAGAGTCTAAAAAGAGCTTAAAGAAGAATCCAAGGAGGGATTATTTTCTTAAGTAATATGAACAAGACCAAAAAGGATAAATAAATTCTCGTTAGATGTTACTTTCAAAGTTTAAGTGAGCTTGAAAGACAACAAACCATGCTCTTAGGGATTCCCTCAGGTATAGGCCAGAAAAAGATGAAGAAGAACGAGGCTTCAACACACAGTCATGGTGGGACCAAAAGGACTCCCAAGCCTATGGAAAAACTCATAGCATTGATTCCAAAATGTAGCAAAGGATCTACCTAGGGCATCCATGTACAGGGAGGCTCTACCACCTAACTATAACACTTCTAAAGAAGCATAGAAAGTTTTGTGTTGCACTTTGGTGGGGTCGATCCTAAGGCCAAATGAACCAGGAAATGGTTAATGAAAAAATGAAAGTAGGGAAAACACTAACCTGTCAGAACGTATCGATACGATGAACAAATGTGAAAGAAAAAACGTGTCCAAGATCCTGCATATAAGGCCAATAATACTCATCTAGAAGTTAATAAATCCAATATAGATATAAACTTCGGAAAATAAGAGGTGCTATTGAATACAAAACTTGAAAACAAAAAACCTGGATTGTACAATATGGTACAAGGAACTGCACAAGGAACCGCACAACCTTACGAATAATGTATAGTGATGGTTTAAGTAAAGCCCACTGCTAATCTCTAACCAAGAGTCTCTTCGGTAGTCAACCTGAAAAGTCTCCCAAAAGGGAAGAAAAAACAAAACACAATGTAAATCGTCCCATGGTATATAATCCTTATTCATGGCTTCAAGGATAATCTCATCCAAAGGAAATTCATTATCCGATAAATCACGCGAACAAGGAGGGTCGACAGTCCCGAAGGGAGAAGAAAATTGGCCATATTCCATATAATGATGGAGGTTATGGCTAGTACCGACAGAGTCTATCAGTGAAGAATCACAAGCACAAGGGATTCAGGATCTACAAACAATGAGATCAGACTCGAAAGGAAACTCAATATCACTCGGCCCAATAGAGGGAAGAAAGGGCTCCCATTCCCCCATTGGATAAACCAATGGATGAATTTTTGAGACCAAGTCTCGAGAAGGAAAACATGAGTGAAAAAATTCCTTCTTAGGAGGAATTGAACAAAGAGGATAAGACGCCACATAATTTATTTGTGGTGGGGTAGAGTCTACACACACAGTAGGAACATATAAATGGGCATCTTGAACTGATGTCGAATTAGGATGTTGATTATCATATGACAACTGGTCGATAGTGACAATGCTTCCATTGTGAGGGAAATGCATCAGCCAAAATAGCATAGACACCACAGCGTTCATAGCATATACATAATCATGCCCGAGAAGCATATTGAAATCTAACGGTCCTTGCACCACTATAACATCGACAAGGACAGTCTTCCCACCTAACGATATAGTAAATTGAGGAAGAATCCCCAAATATTCACTAGGAAGTTTTTCAAAAACCAATAGCTCATGCGATGCAGACACTAGATCTAGAGAACCCAAATATTTCCAAGCCGAGGAGGATAAAATACTTACGGACGATCCTTCATCCACAATACATCAGTAAATGTTTTTTGAATTAAATTCAACCCTTATTTGAAAGGGTGAAGAAGAAGGAATACGAGGCTCAACAAGGTCATTCCAATCCCACATAATATTATCACAACCAACATGCCATCAAGGGAAGGAAGAAGGGTTGCATAGGGATAATGTCTAGAGGGGAAAGCTGAGGCTAAAACTTAGAGCAAGATGCAAATCTTGGGCAATGAGAGGGAAATGATTTTTGCAGAGTTTTATTATTCTCTTGTTAATGTCTCTAAATGACTCCCCAAGGCCTCTTTTTATATGAGAAAAATATGGTTATTCACTTTGGGGATGGGCTACAAGGGGTAAAGTGGTTAGGAAACCCTCCATATCCCATAAACTCCACTGAAATATGTGCAATTTTATATGTTTTGCAACTTTTGGAGGTAAATGCAAGCTACTTACCATGCAACAAGTGTATGTATACAGGATAAATAGCATGCATCATCCATGTGTACGCAGGATAATAGTGTAGAAGGGAATGTACATTATCCAAAAAGTGGTTTTTTAGAAGGAAACCTCAACAATATGTTTGGTAAAGGATGGAGATGGATGGGCCAATGTCTTGGATGCATAGATGTAGAATTTTTGGACTATAATAGTAGGTATAGATCCATACAGGCTGACAGGTTATGTTAGCAAGTCGTATAGGTGGTCTACAACAGATTCGTGTGCAGAGGAGATTCCCAGGGATATTGCTAAGGTTTGGCTTTATTATTTTTATATTGGAGAACAAGGGTGTTTTCGGTTTTTGTGAATTTGGAGGACAAGGTTGTCCTCGGATTTTGGTGATATTGAATTGGTTGGGAGGGTTGGTTTTTCCATCGGGATTTCTAATGTTAACAAGATTACATAACTAAAATTGTGTCTCATGTATATTGATGATTCATCTCTAATCTTTGTGTTTCCGCTGCATATGTTTTTATTCAATAATTTTCAGTGTGAAATTGTTCAGTGATAACAACTAGGGTTTTACTATTAGATCACTAGGAAGCAATTTTCATATCTGAAAATTAGTCACATAGAGTTGCATGTGAAAATTGACATGGTGTCAGAACTTAGGATCTAAATAGAAGTGGGTCATCTTGAGACACATTTTGGATAAAAAATTGGAGGAGTTGTTCTTGTTCTTGTTCTTGTTCCAGGTAGGTCACGGGTGATAGTTCTAAGAAGGAGCTATAGTGACAGTTGCAAGTGGCAACAAGTTAGATGGTATCTAGTTTGAGACATGGAGTAGACTGTCCAGACAAGGAGTTCTGGGCTATTGCAGCTCAGTGGTGTGGAAAATTGAGAGTTTTGGTGGATTGGCAGAGAGCTTGGATCACAACAGTATGGTTTGTGGTGAATTTTCATCCCTGTGGATGAGCTTCCAGTAACTTTTCATAGTAATTTACGATGGGTGCAACTCGGATTCTTTGGCACAGATGAGATAGTTTCGTGTGTATAACAAGTTCATGAGATTGAGTCTTCAATGGGCTGGAGAGTTGCACATTTTCTAGGTATGAAAATGTATGAGGTATTTGACCTAGGAGGATGAGGAAAATACAAGGATGAGTTGCATAGGTCTAGCGTGGACTAGACTAAGTGTCCAATCACAACTTGGGACTATTCAAATGAGGACACATGATCAGTGGTAGCATGTGTAGACACAAATATTTTTTGGTGACTTGGATGATGGACTTGGGTAGTATTTCATTGGATGGTTCTGACTTGGGGAAGCAGGATGATTTCCTTGGAGGATTGCATGGTTCTTATACAGTGGGAGCCACCACCACATGATTGGGTCACATGATTTGTTCTTGAGCTTCACAGTGTCTGACTTAGGTATGTATGAGGAGCTTGGTAGGAGGGCCAAGCATGTAGTGTAGGGATTTGAAGCAATGGTATTCTAGATGCAATCAGGGGGTCTGTTGTGAGTGGAAAATGTGTTATGGGTGCCAGTAGTGTGTTATCAGCCTCAAAGATTGAGGAGAAGGAATATGCAGTTTTTCTCCAGGATGGACTAGTGTTATTGGATGTTGATTTGGTCTTCCCAGGTTTTGGGAATATTTTGTGCAGAAGATCTGTGCATTAGATATGTTTCCAAGTTTTGAGAGCATATGGACTAATTGTATCCAGGAGGAGACTCGATTTGTGTCTAGGGAGGATACAGATGGTTTGAGTGTCATGATTGTTGGTTGTGGAGCATAATTATGTTCCTCATTTAGAGGTATTTGTTTTCATATGTGTTTATACCCCATGAATATTGTACACCCCAAAATACTATACACCCCTCCACATGGGGGGTTGTAGGGGTGGCTTGCCCCCCCGCAGGATCTGAGAGAAAGCGAACCCCTAGTGGGGGTTCAGGGGAAAATCCCCAGAAGGAAAAATTTCCCAGTAAATGTATATTGTAATTTCATAGTAAACCTGGATTGTTCACTATAAGGTCACAGATCTTAGGGTAGAAGTTATGTTAGGTTTTTTTTCCCTAGAAGTCAACCCTCTTTTATGAGGGAATTTTATTGCGGCTATGTATCATTGTGAATATTGTATTCTGAGAGAGGAGATTGTGAGAGAAAGAAGAGGAAGTTATAGCGGGTGTGTTGTAGGTTGTATCCCTTCATTTGTTGAATAATAAAAAGGAAGTACCTGTAAATTTCTCTAGTGGACGTAGCCCACACTGGGTAAACCACGTATATCTATGTCTCTATTGTATTGTGTATCTTATGTGTTTTATTTCGGCATTTGTTTTTATTTTATTGCTCTATGATCCTTTTTTCTAACAACTAGTATCAGAGCGAAAGGTAACTCGCAGGAAAAGAAGGTTCTTGGTTTGAGTGGGAGCAATGGAGGAAGATGGAAAGTTTAGGGTGGAGAAATTTAATGTCCAAAACTACCGGTTATGGAAGATGCAGATGGAAGATTATTTATATCATAAGGATCTATTCCTACCATTAGGTGGAATAACAAAGAAGCCAATGTCCATGAAGGATGAAGACTGGGAGGTTCTTGACAAAAAGGAACTAGGAATGATACGGTTGATCCTGGCAACATCAGTGGCTTTCAATATTTTGAAAGAAAAGACAAGGAAGGAGATGATGGATGCATTGGATAAACTGTATGAAAATCCCTCGGCATCCAATAAGTTATTTTTAATGAAGAGATTATTTAATATGAAGATGTTAGAAAGTGGTTCTATTGCAAATCATTTGAATGAATTTAATACGATTACTAATCAGCTAAGTTCTATAAAAGTGGACTTTTATCATGAGGTCAGGGCTCTTATAATGTTGTGATCATTGCCAGAAAGTTGGAATGGCTTGGTCATTCTTGTAAGTAACTCTATATCTGGTTTAGACATGGAGAACAAGGGAAGACAAAAGGATAGAGGAAAGGGCTCAGGGAACCATGGGAATTCTAGGAAGGACATATCCAAATATATACTGGGAAAGATAGAGTGTTGGAATTGTGGGAAGAAAGGACATTTGAAGAAAGACTACAGATCTCCAAAGAAACAAAGAGATGGACAACAGGAGAAAATTAGGAAGCAAATGTAGCAGGTGATGTGTTACAAGATCTTTGATTATTTCTATAGATAATATTTATGAGTCTTGGGTAGTAGATTTAGGGGCTTCATTTCATGCCACACCCCATAGGAAAAAATTTCTAGATTATGTTCAAGGTGATTTTGGACAAATTCATTTGGGTGATGATGCACCATGCAAAATTGTTGGAATGGGAAAGGTAAAAATAAAGCAAAGGAATGGAAAACAATGGTTGTTGAAAGAGGTAATACATGTTCCATATCTAAGGAAAAATCTAATTTCAACAGGGCAGGTTGCAAGTGAAGGTTGTATATCCATATTTACAGATAAGGTGTGGAAGGTCATCGAAGGATCACTGGTCATAGAAAAAGGATAGAAGGTAGGTACATTGTATTTATGTACTGGTAATATTGAATCGTCTAATCTTTATATTTTACAGGAGTGGATACAACACTGTGGAATCATAGGCTTGGAAACATGAGTGAGAAGGGGATGCAGATACTTCACAAAAGAAATTGTTTGCCTGATCTTAAACAAATTGATTTAAATTTCTGTGAGCATTGTGTTTATTGAAAAGAGAAGAGAGTCGGATTTCTCAGAGTCTAAAAAGATGTATGGGGAACAACTCAGGTATCATCTCTTGGTGGCTCTCATTATTATGTTACTTTTATTGATGATGCAACTAGAAAAACTTGGTTTTATTGCATTCGAAAAAAAATTGGTGTTTTTGATACTTTTAAGAAATGGAAAGCTTTGGTTGAGAATGAGACAGGAAAAATGTTGAAGTTTCTTAGATCAGACAATGGAGGTGAATATTATAGTAAGGACTTTGATTATTATTTTTCATACCATGGTATTCATAGAGAGAAGACAATTCCAGGAACACCACAAGAAAATGATGTGTCAGAAAGGATGAACAGGACAATCATGGAGCGTGCAAGGAGTATCAGATTGCATGTGTGGTTTCCCTTACAATTTTGGGAAAATGTTGTAGATACTATTTTTTACTTAATAAATAGAGGACCTTGAAGCTCTTTGGATGGTACAATTCTAGAGGAGGCATGGAAAGGTAAAAAATTAAACTATTCTTTTTTGAAGACTTTTGATCGTGAAGCATTTGTCCATATTGATAAAGAAAATAGAACAAATCTCAAGGCAAAATATAAGAAGTGTACCTTTATTGGATACGGTGCTAATGATTTCAGTTATCTATTATGGGATTATGAAAATCACAAAATCATTAGGAGTAGATATGTCATATTCAATGAGAAGGTCATGTACAAAGATGAGTTGCAGGGAAAGATAAAGGAAAATGAAAAACCAAAATACACAGTTCTTGATGAGATCAATGAAAAAGAAATTCCAAAGGTACCAGAAAATCAAAATGTACAACAATAGGATCAACATGTACCTTAAACTCCTGAAAGTGTTGTTATAATATCTACCAGGTTAAGTAGTCTCCCTGAACGATACTCTCCTTCATTGTATTATTTATTGTTGATTGATTCTAGTGAACCATAATGTTATGAAGAGGCAATGCAGGTAGACACTAAAAGGAAGTGGGAGAAAGGCATGAAAGAGGAAATGGATTCCCTGGTAAATAACCAAACTTGGGATTTGGTTAAGTTTCCTAGAGGAAAAAGAGCATTGCATAATAAATGGGTTTACAAGTTGAAGGAAGAAGATGGAGGCAAAAAGTGGTACAAGGATATACTTGTTGTAAATGGGTTTGCACAAAAGAAAGGTATAGATTTTGATGAAATATTTTCTCGTGTTGTTTAAATGAATTCAATTAGGACTACTTTAAGTCTTTTGGAAGTAGAATATTTACATTTTGAACAGTTAGATGTAAAAACAATTTTTCTCCATGGGGATTTGGAGGAAGATATTTATATGCAGCAGCCACAGGGGTATGAGGTTAAAGGGAAGGAAAATTTGGAATGCAGGTTGAAGAAGAGCATGTATGGCCTAACGAAAGCTCCAAGGAAGTGGTATTCAAATTTTGATAGGTTTATGACAAAACAAGGTTATAGTAGATTTCATTTTGATCACTTTGTTTATTTTAAAAAGATAGAAAATGGAAGCTATATTATCTTGCTATTGTATGTAGATGACTTTCTTGTTGCATGGTCTAATATGTAGGGTATAAATGTGCTTAAGAAGAAATTAGCTAATTCATTTGCGATGAATGATTTGGGTGTTGCAAAGAAAATCCTTGGTATGAGAATAGCAAAAGATAGGAAAAATTGCAATTTGACATTGTCTCAGGGTGAGTACATATAAAAGGTGTTGGAGAGCTTTAGAATGCAAAATGAAAATCTAGTTAGTACACCTTTGACCATCCATTTCAAATCAACCAAATAAATGTGTCCCAAGATACATGAGGATATATAATACATGTCCAGGGTCCCTTATTCATCAGCAGTTGGCAGCTTGATGTATGTGATGGTTTGCACAAGACCAAATATTACACATGCAGTGGGATTTGTGAGTAGGTATATGAACAATCCAAGTAAAGAACATTTGGAGGAAGTAAAGTGTATTCTCGGGTATTTGAAAGGTACTTCTACTCATGCATTATGTTTTGGATGTTCAGACATTGTTCTACAGGGATATGTTGATTCAAATATGGCAGGTGATAAAGATAGCAGGAGGAGCACCACGGGGTATGTTTTTACTGTAGATGGAACAACAATAAGTTGGATTTCAAAATTGCAAAAGTTTGTTTCACTTTCAATAATAGAGGCAGAGTATGTTGTTGCTACAGAGTCTAGTAAAGAGATGATTTGGTTACAAAGGTTTATGGAGGAATTGGGAAAGAAGAAAGAGAATAGAAGGTTGTATTGTGATAGCGAGAGTGCCATTCATCTTGAAAAGAACTCAACCTTTCATTATAATATTAAGAATATACATCTCAGGTACCATTTCATACGATCCTTCTTGGAACATGGACATTTGAAGTTGGAAAAGATACACACTAGCCAGAATCCTGCAAACATGTTAACAAAGGGAGTAACCAGGGAGAAACTAAATTCCTGCTCAGTTTTAGTTGGTCTTCAAGAATGAAGGTGAAGATGAGAAATTTTCCAGGTCCAAGGTGGATCATAGCCAACAAGTAAAAAAACGGTGAAGTTTTTGTGATTAGACTCAAAGTGGGAGATTGTTGGTTTTGGAGCCTGATTATCTTCCTAATTCAAAGGTCTTTGTTTCCAGTTGTGTTTATACCCCATAAATATTGTACACCAAGGAAGACTGTACACACCTCCATGTGGGGGGGGTTGCAGGGGGGATTTTCCCCCTTGCAGGGTCTGGGGGTAAGAGGCCCCCCAGTGGGGGTTTGAGGGCGAAGCCCTCGAAGGAAAAATTGCCTTGTAAATGTATATTGTAAATTCATAGTAAATATGGACCATTCATTATAAGGTCACAGATCTAACAGTAGAATTCATGTTAAGTTTTTTTTCCCTAGAAGGAAACCCTCTTTTATGAGGGAATTGTATTGCAGCTATGTATCATTGCGAATATTTTATTTTGAGAGATGATATTGTGAGAGAAATAAGAGGAAGTTAAAATGGGTGTGTTGTAGTTTCTATCCCTTCATTTGTTAGATAATAAAAAGGAAGGACCTGGAAATTTCTCTAGTGGATGTAGCCCACACTGGGTGAACCACGTATATCTGTGTCTCTATTGTATTGTGTATCTTATGTGTTTTATTTACACATTTGTTTTCATTTTATTGCTCCGTGATATTGTTTTTCTAACAATGACTATGGTCATTTTGCTTCACAGTGTCCACACTTGAGGGGAAGGGGAAGAAGGAAACATGCATCAGCAGTAGAGGTTGATGAGTTTGCATACAGGTTCTAGAGGGAGATATTTTTGGTCTCCACCCTTTCAGGTATAGTCTCCGGAGGGGGGACTTAGTTGGTCATTGTGACATTACACACCATATAGAGAGTGTGTAGACATGATGGAGCTAGCATAATTGAGTCTTCACTTGTGCAAGAAGGATTGGTGATCTTAACAAAGGGAAAGTTTGTGAGGTGGTGAATCTAGTCCTAAAGAGAGAAGCGAAGAAGGTCTCATGTGTGGAGTGAACTTTTTGTACAATATGTGGTTTGTAGGAGGAATAAGTGTGTATATATGTGGTTTGTAGAAGGAAAAATCACGTATAGGGTATACATGATTTGTAGTAACATCATATGTCTATGGATTCCCAATAAGGTGAATCACGTATCTGATTTTCTGGGCAAGTATAGATCTGTACATGTTGACAGGTGACGTCAGTAGGTCGTACATGTGGTCTACAGTAGATTTTTGTGTAGAGGATATTCCTAGGGATATTGTTGAGGTTTGTATTTCTTATTTGTATATTGGAGAACAAGGGTGTTCTCAGTTTTTGTGACTTTGGAGGAAAAGGTTCTCCTCGTACTTTGGTGATATTGTATTAGCTAGGAGGGTTGGTTTTTCCCTCGGTATTTATGATGCTAACAATATTACATAACTGAAATTGTGTCTCATGTATATTGATGTTTCATCTTTTATCTTTGTGTTTCCACTGCATATGTTTTCAGTCAATAATTTTCAGTGTGAAATTTTTTGGTGATAACAACTAGGTTTTTACTGTTAGATCACTAGGAAACAATTTTCGGTGAAAATTGACAAGAGGAACTAGTGAAAAAGGATAGAAAAAGTTCTCCATTAAAAATAAGAATACACCAAATCAATATCATCAAGAAGTGTTATCAACACAAGAAAAAAAAATGATACAAGTACCCATTTACAATCCAAGAAGGCATTACTCAATATTCTCTTGTAATGATGATATGGGTGTAAATAAAATGATGATAAAATATTACCACATCAACTTTAGCATAACAAGGTGAAAAACAATTATTGTAGTGAAGTCCTTCAAAATCATAGTCTCCGAGAAACTAAAAATTCTTCCCAAAAATTAAAAAATCTAACAAGGGTTTCATTAGTGAGCATATGCAGAAGTGATAAAGAATGGAGTGAAAACCCATAACCTCATTATCAATGAACAATATACAAAATATAACAGAGAGAAAGTTGAAGTGAAAGAATCTTTGACTCTGATGCACAAAATGGAACATTTGTTAAATAAAAACACAAGTTCTCTAATCATGCAAACCAAAGAGAATCCTAGTGAATCACAAGGTGTTATGGTTGAGCTCATGTGTCAAATATAAACAAGAGATGGAAAATTCTCCATCATATGTTGTCAAATGAAGAAACTGCATAATGATCAATCAACAAGAGAAAATGGTGACTAAATTCTCCCTATGTCAAAGATATCATCAATATTTTAAATATGAAACAAATATTTAGAAAGAGACATGCCACTAACTCCATTAGTCTCATCATTTTTATTATCCGACTTGGCTTTCTTCATGGAATCCATAGGAACAATTTATTTCTTGAAGTGATTATGAACAACCCCTTCTCAATATATGTTCCATATAGGACTTCCATGAGTAATAATTAGTATCGGTTACGTAGATTACATTCATATTAGAAATAATGAAGATAAAAAATAAAATGGATATGAAAACATCAAATGACTACACCAATGTGAAGTGCACAAAAAATAGCACAAAAATGACAACTAAGAAATAACAAGAACCAAAAAGTGAAATTTCCAAAAACCAATCACTCCAGTATGTAGAGCATGAAAAAATATACACTACAAAAAAATTATTGAAAATGGAATCAGAATAAGAAAGTTAACATTGTTTAAAAATGGACTTCAAAAATCAAAATTCCTGAGTCCAACTAATAATGTGGCATGTTGAGTAGGTACCTTGACATGAAAGGATGATTGTGAAAGTGTTGGCATGGATATGATGTGGTAGGTTGAGATAGTAATTGATTGGGTACAATTGTTGATGTGGTAGTTCACATGGAAGTGTTGATGGGGCAAGGATAATGGCATGGAAGCCTTTCAATATGAAATGTGGTACAAGGGGTGATGTGTTTTATTTATGTTTCATGATGTTCAAAATTTTCTTCATAACTGGACCTAAAGAGCCACATAGTAGGGTCTCCTCTTATTTAGAAGGGTGCTCCATGTGTCCTATACATGGAAATTTTTCATATAGTTTGATGCCAATGAGGTTGGAGACACATAGGTAGGGGAGTCCACAATCAAGGTTGCATTTTCTAACATACTTCCTTATAATGGGGCCCAAAATGGGAACCCCATGTTGTCATGGAAGAGAGTCCTAAGAGTGAAGTAAATTTCATAAAAGAGAGAGGTAGTTCCCATAAGGTGTCATCCTTAACAAGGAAAGAGGGGCATTGGTTTATAGTGTAAAATTATAGTATAAGTGATAAACAACCAATAGGAAGAGAGTCCACTAAAATCTAATTGTGGGATGAAACAAGGGAAGGATCGATTGCAAAGGAAAATTTTATTATCAAAAAAGGATCCCAAAATGGGATCATCAGTGCCATTGTAGATAAGGTTGCTTGAAAGTGGAGGCATGATAGTTGATATTAAACAATTCCACAAAAATGGTGTCATGGCACAACCACAAAGAAAGGGTATGTTTTAAAGTTACAGAGGACATCAAACTTTTGATAGAGAAGAGCATGATGACCATCAAAGTTCCAATCAATAGTTGGAGGAGAATGTCAGAACCACCAAACTTGAGACAAAGGGTGTTAGAATAAAAATACATGTTAGTAAACCCAAAAGTGTTGGAAAAACACAAGATGGTGCTGAAAAAATTAAGGATGCTAACCAAAAAAAAAAAGGCCAGAAGTTGGAGAATCTAGGAATGCACCTAAAACAATGGTGTTGATTCCACATGAGAATGTATAGATCTAGGAGGGGCCAAATTTCTAAACAAAACACAATCCACATGAGTCCAAACTAAGCCTTAAAGAGTCTTTTTCACACAAGGGTTATTTGAAAAACAAAAACCCTACTAGAAGGCCAAGGATATGTTTCCAAAAAATGAATTTAAACAAAACTTTACCAATCAAAGTTTTATTACCCCTTTGGAAATCTAATGCAAAATAAGCCTTTTTTAATTTAATAAAAACCAAATATGACAAAAGGCAATTCTATGGAGACAACATAACAATTTGATTTCCTCTAGGAGGGATAGATTGTAGCAAAACATAACAATAATATTGGATTTCAAAACATTGATAACAAGAGCTTTGTAGGTGCGATTTCAAAATTAAAAGAATGGATATGAATCTCTTACAATAATTTAGATAACTACCAGGTTGGATTGTGAAAATACAAAAAAGAGTTAAACTCATAAGAGTTATAATACCAAATTGGGAAATAAACATGTGGGAAACCATAAGAAAAAACACCACAAAGAAATAAATCACATAAATAAAAGTTTAAGACACAAATATTTATGTGGTAAAACCCTCAGAGAGGGAAACATCCATGGAGAAACATAAAATGTGTATTTCTACTGTTAGGACATTTAGACACTTAGGAGTTAGTAAGATCTACTTGGTCTATTGTGTCATTAGGTAAA
>SNQJ01S0085518.1:72871-92601 GCA_010110895.2 Picea sitchensis | reverse complement strand
CCGTGGCTTAACACCTGATTGGTCCATGATCTCTATTTAAAGAGCATGGAGGGTCATTTGTCGATGATCGATTGTGAGAAAGTCTCTTGTAAAATCTCTCTGTAATCTTTTTCTTTGCATTAATAAACTGCTCCAAGTAGCCGTGTTGGCTGGGGCCGTGGATGTTTCCCCGTAGGGGTTTTACCACGTGAAAACATCGTTGTGTTGATCTTTGATCTGGTTATGTGAGTGGTTACTGAAGGTGTTTGTCCTTTGTTGGAATACTTGTGTTGTCGAACAACTACTCAATAATGCCTACATACAGTACATTATTCTCCATCGTATGACCATTATACATCATGAACAAATGATCCTCCATTACCTTTAAATAAATATCAAGACCGGATGAGGTGATAAGGCATATATCAATTTTCATGAATATTAATAGTATGGGTAGAATTGGATCACCTATACACAAAATAGAATTGTATTCATTGGATAACTCATGTAAAAAAGCAATTGCAGAAACAAACTAGAAACACACATGACTAGAATATTAGTTTAAGTTGGTATTAATCAACCTATGGATATTTAGTATCCTAACAATGATGATCTCTAAGAAACAATGAATTTTCTTTTATAATTGTGTTACTCTTCTACTTCTTTAAATGAGAGTAACTAGCATCCTCACTAGGGATTAAAGACTACTACATTTCCTACATTACTAGACCCCTTGGGGAAAACTCTAATCCTCTTGCCTTGGTTTGCCATAATGATGATGTTGGATGTCATAGTGTAGTATATATATAGATCCCAAATACCAAATCATAATCTCAATGTAGAGTGAAATGTGACACAAGGTTATATGAGGTGAAATGTCTAATGAGATTGTCATAATACATGCCCATTTTAGTTGTTTTGGGATTACATTTGAGGTCGTGTATGTACTCTTCCACTTCCTTTAATGTTATATTTACTTGTAGAAATATTTCACTATGGGAGATTGAATTGGAGGGGGTGGAGGAAGGGGTTTCCTTGGCTTAACCTCCTAGCCAATAATTAATTTTAGTTCCTCTCTTATTTGATGTGATGATATCCTAAAGGAATGGATTGGGAGGACCGAGATACAATAATATGTTTTGGTAATCAATGTACAATCGTGTCATCATATTTATTTCTTGGTTAGTCCAAGTGACTTTTATCACCATTTCATTTTATCAGGTGAGGGGTTATTTTATGGAGATGTTCAATTATGATCTTTGAATTATCCTTGAACACAACCATTGTATATGCCTTTCTTAATTCATTTTTTATGCCCAATACCAAGACTTCAATATTTTCTAGGTTGTTAGTTTTGATATGAAATAATTTGAAATATATCCTTAGGATCAGGCCATGTTCATCCCTAAATATATCTCTTACCCCTACTAGGTCTCAATTTCACTTGGAAGTCCCATGAAAATTGAACTTGACCATCCCTCCAAAGGATGACTTCATTGCATAACCTCTTTCCATTAATAAAAAAATAATTGTGTGTATGTGTGTGGTGTGTGTATTCCAAGAAAAAACTCATGGAGAAACCCAATACATGCTTCCCCATATTTTTGGATGGAATCCCTAATAAAATTGTCATCATAGACTAGTGTGTCTCACGAAAGGGGATTTGAATTGAGCACCTACTGGCACAAAACTAGCCAAATTCCCAATAACATCGGCGACATCATGTTGAGCTAACCCCTTGTGATAAATAGTATTACTTATTTCAAGTATGCACGATATTAAAACCCCCAAATCAAGTTCCACTTGGTTGTTAATTTTAGAACATATATTAAGTTTCTTTTCAATTTACTAGATAGCAATAGCATAGGCAGGATCATTGACAGAAACACAATCACAAGATACACGACATTTATCCTAGGAAACCCTCATGGGGGAGAAAACACAGAAAAAACTTTCTTAATATATATTGCCAATACAATTCCAAGATAAAAGACCAAAGACTAGAGAATAACCAAGACTGAGCAATGCGCCTCTCTCTTCCTTCTTCTCCCAACTATAGCTATCTCCAAACTTGCGCACGTGTTGAGTGACTTGAGTGACTGAGTTAATGAGGTGCTAGCCTCTCTTATTTATACTAGTTGGAAGGTGCTAGGGAGGTGTCTCTTCATCAAGTAGGGCCAAATTCTTCTCTTAGTGGCTAAAACCACTTTAATTTGCCCTGGGGGTCGACTTCTTAATTAGCAGCATATAATTAGGGTTTGACCAATATACAAAAGGGGATTTGGTCATTTACAAAGCCTGACATGATCAATCCACAAAAGGGGATTGATATAATTAATAATAACTCAACAATAAGTAGAATACTCTTTGCAGTTACAATATTTCAACACTCCCCCTTAACAAGAAGGGTATTCTACAATACAACATCATCGGAGAGAGAGAGCAGCAACAACATCAACGTCTTGAACATTGACTGGCATATCTATAAATCATCGAAAGTTTTTCTCATCATCAATATCATCATACACAACATGGAGATGGAATGGCATCATCATCATCTGCATCAACATCAATTAGTATAACACTAATACATCATCATCATCAATAACAACATGAGGTTGATACAACATCATCAGCATGAGGCCGAATATCATCATACTCATCACGAAGCTGATACATCATCAACAACAACATCATCATCACAACACAAAAGCTGGAGAAAAACCATCATCACAGCATGAAGGCTGGAGAAACAACATCATCATCATCATGGGGCAACAAAATGAGGTAGGTGTAACAACATTTTGTGGTACTCTGACAGTCCTTAAGGAGATGTTGACCCGGATAATTTTCGGAACAAAATGAAAGAAGATATATTACAATGAAAATTTATAGAAACAAGCAAATACAACAATATTTGATTTCTATTAATGAAAGAATTGTAAGAGATTATAAAAATACACCGTGCAAGACTCGCTAGATTGGTGGCATATTTATCTTTGAGAAGAGATGTGACGGCTAAGATCATTCGCAATAAGATAATTAAAATGAGGCTCTGAAGGCCTTTTTATGATATTAAACATGAATTTCAAAACCCTAAACATACAAAAACATAACCCTAGGAGATGAAACGCCAAAACTGATGTGGGCCTCGTTCGGGTAATCTAGTACATTAACTTCTCAGGGTTGTAACTTTTGCATATGATCTTCATTTTAGGCACATGATAGCCCATTGGAAAGGTATTTTAGAGAACTACGCACTGTGCCATCAAACTCTGACTTCATCTATATTTTGATTGTGGCACACCAAAATAACATTGTTTAGGGCCCCAAAATGGCCCTGGAAGTACAACAAGATGTGTTGACATGAATACATACAAAATAAGCCAGTTGGATTAGGTGGGAGGCCACCATTATCCACCTAGAAGATGTGTAGGGATTCAGACAACCTTGAAAGGGTAGAAACCACAATTACAAAGAAGTACAAAAGAACATGTTGAACTAAAAGTTGACAAAAGGAGCCAGTTGGAATAGGTGGGTGGCCACCAATATCCACCTAGATCAATCCTCCCCCCTTAGGAAGCAATGGTCACCATTTTGTTGAGTGCCCAGTGAAGAGAGGAAAGCATTTTCTGAATCTGAATCTTGGTGAGTTGTGTGCTTTTTTGGAGAATTTGTGTTGCTTGGTCTGTGGAAGACTGCCACAAACCGGTTGTTGGTGGGGTTGAATATGTTCCACCAACCTATTGTATCTGGGTTTGATGGGTAATTGTGTAGGCACCATTGTAGGTGAAGAGACAATGCCTTCTTTCTCTGTGACAATATGTTTTTTTTAGATAGAAGGTGTTCAGGATGCAGTGGTTGTAGCGGTCTTTTGTGCATCCTTTGAACAGAATGTGAAGAGGATGAATTTTGCAGTATGAGAGATTACCTTGCAACACTGTTTTGGTGGAGCAATAGTCGAAACTACCTCTGGTATCCTATAGAGATGACCTCCCATAGTAATAATGAAACTGTGGGGTCTAGGATCATAGACAACATGAAGTCTCCACATATATGTTTGTCCCAAAAAAACATCACAGACATCAAGAGGGGCAACATCACACACTACCTCATCCTTGAATGGTTGGATGCCATAGGATAGGCGGTATTGCAGGCTGAAACGAAGATCTCTTCTCTGGTGAAGTCACTTGATGTTGTATGGATGCAAATGTGGTGTTGTCAAAAAACTCAATTGTTTGACAGCCTTATCTTAGATGAGGTTCTTTTGGTTGTCGTTTTCAACAATGAAATGAAATGGGGTCCCCTTCACCCACATATGTCAATGAAAGAGGTGCTCCCCCTCTTCAAGATCTACTGATTCTTCTAGTTTAATTGTTGTGCTCACGACAATAGAAATGGGGTTTGCGTTGATGATCTATCTGTTTTAAATATTTTCTGGATTGGATTCTGAATCAGGGTTCAACTCTGTGTCTTTGACCTCGGCCACCAATGACTGTTTTATTGGATTACTAAAAGGGGGGGTGAATAAGTAATAGAGAAATTTAATCCTTTTTAACCATAATATGAAAGTGTTATATTTCTTTATGATCAATGTAGAATTATCATCCAATAGTTGTAGAGTAAATAAACAATGAACAAAATAACAATCATACACATAAACAATACACCAATGTTTTTACGTGGAAACCCAAAGCAGGAGAAAACCACATAATGCTTGTTCTTATGTGTCTTTAAGAATTACATTCATTGGAAGCACCAACTTCCTTTGTTTTCCAGCTGTCATTGGAAGGAGGCTCCAACCCCCTAGTTTCTTAGGCTACAACATGATGGAAGCTCCAACTTCCCAAATCTTTGGATACAACCAGAAGGAGGCTAAAACCCCTTATGTTCTCTGGCTACAACTGGAGTCCAACTGCCCTGCAATCAATCTGTACCTGAACTGAGCATGTATCAAACAAATACAACATGTACATGACCTATAGTTTTGAAGCATGTGTATGTACACACCTTATCTATACATCATCCTGTGTATGTACATGACCTATCTACTATTGAGCCTGTGTATTCCTTCTGAAAACTATGGTTTTCTTTCTTCTGAAATTTTTTTACCCTCTGCAACCTCTTTCACATAGATATGCATCTTGTCATTGTATCCAAACTATAAATATACCCTGTGCATGCATCCTCATACATAACCTTTACCCAAAGAGTTTATATCTCTCTCTAGTCATGTGCCAAATAAGTGTGTGTTATCATGAACCAATATAATAACCCTCACATGAACTAGACATAAAACCCTTTCTGATATTCATCCTTTCAATACTTTAGCTACTTCATGTATCACAACAACCCTTAACCATATGCCAAGAAATGAAAGATGTGACCCAAATCTAACAATGATAAATATTGCTTATACTGGCATTATGTTTCTGTAGATCTGATTTATACAAAATATCCCATGCAACCACTAATATCTCTAGGGATAATCCTCAAATCTCCATAACCATTTCACATGCATACATCAAAATCCAACTACTCATAGAAATAAGACATACCTTTTGAACCAGTGGATAGATCTGATGCATATGATCACTGTAGACCTTACTGGGAGATTGTTCTCATAATCCAGAACCTTGGCTTCTTCATCTCCTCAAATTTCTGTGGCTTTTCCCTCACATACGCATCTTGTTATACTGACAGCCCGTGTGCATATGTGCTATGTTATACTGGTATCCCGTGTATGTACATCCTTTGTTGTATTGTTAGCCTGTGTACACCTCAGAAGTTAGGTTTTTTCAGTATTCTCTATAATTCTAAAACTTTCTTTGTCAACCCTTTGTGTTACTTCACACTTTCGCAACTCCATATATATCAATGAGTACCTGCAATAAGCCTTACACATTAATAGATATTCAATATTCTCAATTGATCATCAAATGAGAGACCCTTGCATCTTATTTATACTTTCATGTAGCTTCCTCAAGGCGTTACCTTCTAACCAACTTAACCCACTTTCCTTATTTTAGGGCTAACCCACTTCTAATCACTTGTCCACTTAACTTAACCACTTTCCACAAATAGTAAGTTCTCCACTAACTTTATTATTTCAATAATTTATTTTTGAAACCACTTTGACTTATCCATAAATAGTAAATTCACCACTTCTTTTTGCAACCACTTTACTATTTAAATAATTTATTCTTTTCAACCACTTTGACTACTTTAACCTTTTATGGGCTTCTATATAACTCATGAGGGTTCTCCAACTTCAGATGGCCATAAATCTCTAATTGTGAGGAGTTATGTGACGTTGCACGTACCAACAGAAATGGCATGACATGTATTATCCATATAGAATAGTATTACCTACAAATATATTAAAACTCATACCATTATACATCAAACAAACTTGGTTCCATTACCCATACCTTTGCGCTACCAAAATTTGTTACCGGAATTTATTCAAGGGTTGACATCAATGACAACCAACCAAATTAATCAACAATATCCCTCTTTGGCATTGATGGAAACACTCTGATGCAATACTGAATTCATATCACTCATTCTCCCCCTGTGACCATCGCTTCCCCTGGAACCATGCCTTTTTTCTCTTTCTCTAGGCATTTAACTCTCTATCCTGCATCTGATAAATCTCTCCCCCTTTGTCATCAATGGAAAAGGTATTTTTCCATCCATGGTTGCTCCCCCTAATTGAACTATCCTTGGGGATACTCCCCCTGACTGAACTCTTCCAGAAATTGATCTCCCAACTTGAAATTTCCTCTTTATGGTGCTTCCTCGTGTAAATCTAACACATATAGGATAAGCATTCAAAACAATTCATTTTGGAGTAGAAATTACTCTGAGTCTTTGGAAAAGATACTCAAAGGCTTCCCTTGGAAGAGGTTTTGTAAAGATGTTTTCCACTTGTTATTTTGTGCCCACATATTTAACTCTGATGTTCTTCTCTACAACTTGTTCCCGTAGAAAGTGATACTTGATTGGAATGTTCTTCGTCTTGGAGTGCATCACCAGGTTCTTTGAGATACTGATGGTGCTTGTATTATCACAATAGATTGGAATGGGCTCATCATACTCAACCTATATATATGTCAAGGTTTTTTTCATCCATAGAATATGTGTAGAACATCCTACTGTTGCAATATACTTTGCTTAGGTTGTAGATAAAGATATTGATGATTGTTTCTTTCTTAGCCAAGATACTAAACACTCACCCAAGTAGAACGTTGCTTCATTGGTGCTTCATCAGTCATCAATGCATCCTGCCCAATCTGCATCTGTGTATCCAATAAGTGATAGATCCTTTCTTTTTGGATACCATAATCCAAACTATTTTGTTCCTTTGAGATATCTGAAAATCCTCTTCACTGCTAAGACATGTGATTCCTTTGGTGTTGCCTGAAATTGTGCCACCTATCCAACTATCTCCATTACATCTGGTCTAGATGTTGTCACACATAGTAAGCTACTAATCATTTATTTGTATTGCCTCTACTCTATAGACTTTGAATCATCATTTTTTCTCAATTTGCAATTGGTTTGCATAGGAGTGGTAATTAGTTTGCAATCTTCCATTCTAAACCTCTTTATCATTTCTCTGATATACTTAGTGTTGGATGCAGGCTGAATCAGAAAGAACGAGTATTTTTGGAAGAGAAGAATGCAAAAGGAAATAAACAACTCGAAGGAAAAGTAGCATGCTTTCATGCATGGAAGACATAACAACACTAGGGTTAGGGTTTTTGTAATACATTGTAATGGCTGGTGAGCCGGAGATAAATATAAGAGATATATACATAGAGAAGGAGAGAAAAATGGGGGAGAGGTGAGAGATACAAACAAAGGAAGAGAATTTAAGACGGTACGAGTTACTAAGTGGGTGAGCTAAAAAGGGCTTGAGCGAATTGATCCCCGAGGTTAGATCATGGGCTGGGGAACCTGGTGCGATCTAGTCAGCCTCGCAGGGATCGAGGATTCTATGGGAAGAAAGAAGAACTAAGATTGTAACCATGCACGGCATGGATATTTCCAAACTATAATAAAATACTTAGAGCCAAATCTTTGTGGACGTATCCCAGGAGGGGGTGAACCACGGTAACATTATTTTATGTGGTTGAATGAATGTGTTTTTCCGTATGATTAGTTGATGGATTTTGAATGAATGGATTGACTACGTAAATCTGATGTACCACATGCATGCATAGAATGAATTTTATACTAGATGTTAAATGAACTAAATAAAGGTTAAGTGCATATCTCTCTCAGTCTCAGGTTGAAAACACCTGAGTATTGCATCCACCCATAGAGCTATCTCGGGTGAGAATGCACAGTACACTCTATGTAATGCGTTGCCTTCTGGGTGACCAGAGGGGAAAACAACCTTTAAGGGATTTTGTTGGGAAGCTTCTTTGTTATGAACCATGGTCAATCTGTAATGGTCAATAGAATCAGAATCCATTAAGACCAGTAAGGGTAAATAGATAAAAGGGAATCAAAACCAACAAATGGTTTTGTTGTTGGCTGATTGGAAGGAAATGGGATTGAACATATGAGATCTGTGGAAGATGTGTCAAAATAATACAGGATAGGACGACAAGAAGGTGAAAGAATGCAAATCTAAAAGGGGATGTTGAGACCATGGAATCCCACGAAGGCAAAGATCGAAAGTTGGTTGAAGACAAAGGAGCTAGATTTTGTGAAGAAAGATAACATAAACCCAAAGTTAACATCGCGCAAGTATTTGGACAAGTACATATTCGTCGACTTACATGAAGTATTTTTCTATGATTTCCCACAGATTTTGCAGGAGTGGATCAAAATATTGAAAGACAAACATTCGATGAATCGGATCAGATAGATAGAGTGGAATCCTGAAGAGATCGCCCAGCTACAACACGTTGATAATAATTTTACGCATGTAGTAGATTTCTGGTTCAACAACATTGTTGTAAGATTTATCACAAAGTTTGTAGTAGATACAACAAAGTCATACAGTGCCGCTGAATAATAATTATTGAAGGGACCTTGAGGTAGGTATATCATATCATTATATACTTCCATTAAGATATTTCTATATAAAAAAGGTGTAATGACAATGGATTCAGATAGCTAAACTTCCCTGCATTCTTGGGGGAAGGGAGAAGCACTGACAGGAAAAGGAGAAATGGAAGGAGAAGGGAATGAAAGAAAGAAGGAGGAGGCCTTGGACCTAATTATGATGCACGATGACCAGATCAAGCGGATCATGGCGACAATTGGAAGGACGTGCAGAGGAGTACCCTACCAATAGAAGGTGAAAACCAAGAAGAGATTCATAGCCGCGAGGGAAGGTGTTGGCCCTTGGTTATGGAAATAAGAAAAGATCAAGGAAGAAAAGGCAAAATGTAAATTGTGCGGAAGACACAGTGACTATTACTGGGTCGAAGTGAGAAAAAGACCAGAAAAGACGGAGCGAAGTAAAAGGAAGCAAGATGTTGAATGAGGATATTGAGAACTACATATCAGTAAGAAATAAGGATCGTGGACAACTCAGCAAGCGAGAAAAGCCACCATTGGATGCTTTGGAGCACCATGCGAGAAGGAAGGAAAGACAGGCTGGCGAATCCCTAAAAACGTGGGTCAAGTTGACCTAGGTTTTTAGACACCTAGGGTTTTGGCATCTAGGGTTTGTGACACCTAGGTTTTGACCTAAAGATGTTGGTGAGGTATTGTAATGTATAAATAGAGGTATAAAGGATCTATGTTGTTGTTGTTGTTGTTGGTATTATGATTATTGTTGTTGTCTTTTTCATTGTGTGATTGAGTGAGTAATATCGAGAGACAAAGAAGTGTTGAGAACAAGAGCCTTATGTATTCTAAGATCTTCATCTGGGTGCAAATATCAACCCTGCAGTTGGGTGCGCAGGGAGGCAAGAGATAGAGAGGAGAAGAAAGAAGATATTCTAGCTAAGAGCACAGACAAGAACTGTATGATTCATCTTAATACATTATAAAGCATATTTTTGTGGACGTAGCCCTAGAGAGAGGGTGAACCACATAAATCTTGTGTCTTATGTGTTATTGGTGTTCTATTATTTGTTAGTGGTATACTTTTATCACATTATTGTGTTAGATATGATAGATATATCTTGTGCAGTAGACCCTAGGAAGATAAATAATAATAATAGATTGTTGTGTATCGATCACTTTGAATCCACTTTACATTCCTTCTAGTTGTAGACATCTTTGTCCTGCAAACCCCTCATAACTGCTTCGGGTGAGACTGCATCTACCTCGCAGATGTTGTCGAAAGGGCCAGTAGCTAGGGCTTGTTGGTGTGCTCTTGGAGCTGAACCTTGGGTCTGCCCCTGAGCCAACAAATGGTTTTGTTGCCTGGACAAGAATCTTTTTGAGGGAATGTCAAGGTGGTTTCCATCAAAGACAGAGACTCAAAAGTGGATAGAGGATCAAGAAAAGGACTTTGCTGAAGCCCAGAACAAGAACCCTAATATTAGTATAGAGGATTGGTTGGAGAGCTATATCTTTACTGATATACACAAAATTTTCTTTGGAGGAATCCATCAGGATATATATGAGTGGTTACCTAGGTTAGCAGATACCCAGTTTGAGATCTGATCCAGACCTCCTGTGGTTTGGACATCAACATTGATCAAGAAGGTCAAGAGAGTTGATAACGTTGTATCACGAGCAATAGATCATTGGCTTGATAGAACCATTGGAGGGTACATCACTGAGTTTTTTGTTGACAGGGTAGAGTCATATAGCCAAGCTAAGAGATACTTCTTCAAGGGACCCAGAGGAAATTTTTTACACTTCCTAAAGTTGAGAATCAAGATGCTATTGCATGAGAATAACATCTTGAAGATACAATAGATTGTTCGGATTTGAAAATGATAATGTTCAAGAATTCGGACAGTGACAGCGACACAAAGGCTGGACATACGCGCAATGGAAGAGCATTCAGAGAAGTTCACCTTGTGAAATTGTTTAATAAGAAATACGGGGATGAGGGTTTCTACAGTGGAGAAGAGGCAGATTTGACGGATGAAGAGCATTCAAAACCCGCTAGGGCAAAGGAAGGAAAAGTTGAAGAGCCTCGTCGGGACGAGCCAGAAACTTCAGGAACTGCTCAGACTACTGAAGTAAGTACTATTATCCCTCTTGTTGATTCAGTATCATTAAGAAATCAGAGTAATCCCAGCCACCAGAGTGTTCAGAGCACTGTCACTAGTAGTCCACCACAGAGTCAGTCAGGAACCCTAGGAAGAT
Source organism: Picea sitchensis (assembly GCA_010110895.2). Taxonomy (NCBI): domain Eukaryota; kingdom Viridiplantae; phylum Streptophyta; class Pinopsida; order Pinales; family Pinaceae; genus Picea; species Picea sitchensis. The sequence goes on along the minus strand of SNQJ01S0085518.1, from coordinate 81,330 downwards.
CTATGGAAGATGAGATGAGGCTCCCTATTTTTAGGGGAGATGGGTCTGAAGACCCTGATCAGCACTGTTTACTATGTGAAGCCATCTGGAATATTAAAAATTTCACTGATGAAGCTGTTAAAAGAACCGAGTTTAGTACCACCCTAAGGGATCGTGCACTGAGTTGGTACATGAAGCTTTTCCAAGGACTTGCACAACCTAAGCAGTTGAATCAGATCAAGAACGCATTGATTGCAGAGTTCAAGAAACCCAAGTCGGAGTAACAATGTATTACAAAGATGAAAGAGATCAAGCAGAAGGTAGCCGAACCTGTTTGGGAATTCGATCAGAGATTCAAGACCTTAACCAGTCGATTGACTTTTTAGATCCTAGATGAGCAGAACAAAGAATGGTTCATTGCTGCTCTCTTACCACAAATCAGAGTCCCTCTAATGCAATAGAAGATTGATTCACAGTCTGAGGTGTTGAAGATCGCCATGAAGCTATAATCATCCCCTATGGGAGAATCCAGCTCAGGTATGAGTCAGATCTTGAGTCAACTAACTAGTTTGTCTCTGCAGGTCGAAGATATGAAGAAAAGATAAAAGAGAACACATATGGTGTGTCAGATGCAGATAAGAAGTACATGACAAGGAAAACTATCCCCTATTCCATGAATACTTGGCCTCTGGAGCTCCGAGCCCTTTGAAACAAGTCACCTTACCCTGGTGCGAGGTATGCAGAAATAGACATCACCCTGGTGAGTGATATTACATGCAAAAGTATGTTAAGACACCTACAAATTTGTATTGCACATTCTGTAAGTTTGTGGGGCATGATGATAGGGATTGTAGGGCTTACGATATCGTGCATGAAAGTTCAAGAGACATATACAAAATTCAAGGCGAAGTACAACAAGAAGGAAACACTATGCAGTATAACTCCCCTGAGAGAGGAAACTTCAATCCTCACGGTGGATTCAGAGGAAGAGGAAGAGGAAGAGGAATGGGTCGAGGCAGAGGAAAAATAATATGTTATAACTATGCACAACTAGGACACCTCGCAAAGGACTATCAGAAATCATGTACCACTTGCAGCTATTGCAACTCCTTCGAGCATGCATGTTATCGAGGAATGTCCAGCATTGTTGGCTAAGCTTCAGGAGAGACGAGGACTATAGCAGAACCTGCAAGTGCAATTGATATACGTTGAACCTTGCGGAGAAGACCCTAGAGTCATTGTTATAACTAGAGGGGGCACTATTAAAGGAGAAGACAGAATGACCCAAGGAAATACAACAGAAGACTCATGAATTAGGAAAGCTATAGAGAAGACCCAAACTTTTTATGCAAATAAAGAAAGACAAATATTTTAAGAGGCAAGAAAAGAGTTCAAAGCACACCAAGTCTCTTCACCAAAGACACGATCAGAAGTGAGAGAATATGGAATGCCTCAGGCATTTGATCAGTCTTCTTCACCAAAAGAAGGAAAAGAGGTAAGGAAGCTCATGCAATTTTTATATACTTGTATTAAGTTGATTCAAGATGAGAGTGTTATACAAGAGCTACAAAATTGAATCAGACAGTATGAGCTAGGAAAGGTAGACACCTTACTAAATAGGGCGGTACACCAAATCACTAAAAAGAGGAGGACAAATAAGGAACTACACTTGAATGCCCAAATTGGAGAGTATGATATAGACTATGTGGTCCTCGACTTAGGGTCGGAAGTCAATGTCATGATGAAGAATACCTGGGCACTGATGGGAAAACCGAAGTTGATTTATTCCCCTATCAGGCTTAGGATGGCTAATCATCAAGCAATAAGCCCCTTTGGAAAATTGGAACATGTCYCGGTGGACATCGACAGAGTAAGAACGTTTGCATATTTTGAGGTAATTGAGATAGTTGATGATAGATGTCCTTACCCTACGTTGYTAGGAATTGATTGGGCTTTCAATAATTCCACTGTGGTTGATTTAAAGAAAAGACGTATGACTTTTGAAAGAGATGGCCTTAGGGTCATTGTGCCTTTAGATCTAGATGAAGGTCAGTGATACACAAAGCCCATCAGAGAGGAAGACCGTGCATATGAACTAGAAAACATATCAAATTAACAACCAGACAACAAGATTACGTTAATCCTATGGAAGATGGAAACCTAAGTTGGCAAAGTGACAGCGCATGTTCATCGAAATCAGAAGAAGCACTGGAGAACTGGAAGAATAAAATGTATGAAGTATCTACAAGAAGATGTTCTATATTAACCAGGGAAGTTCATTGGATCGGCACAACAGTAAGTAACTTACCCACTTTTGATGGTCTGAATCCTTTAGAAACCTTCTTGTTGAAATTTGAAGAAAGTGTACCAATGCAACAAATATTTTTGGCAATGGATGAGGCCCTGAAATAAATCCCATCAAGAAGGTGGGGGACACATAAAAACAACATTTCAAAATGGGTACAATGCTTTACCCTGATGACCACGCAGTTCTCATCCCAAGTAGAAGGCTGTAAAGTTCGGTACACAGGTTGAAGCTACCCAAAGGACCATGTACGAAGTTGCAAGGAATCCTGGAGCAACATTCCTCAAGAGCAATGGGTGAATAAATTCATTAACACACTGGACACGACACCTATCAAATGGTACCTTCAAGCAGAGTTGTGACTCATCACTATAGATTGGGAAGGTATGAATCAAAATTTTTTAACTACCTTCTTATTTGAGAGTCAATATCTATCAGTAGACCAAGCATTACAGATTGTAAGACATAAATTATTTGAGGAGGCCTATAGCCTCCCTTTAGAACAAGAAGAGGATGAATGGACTGTGCCCCTACAGAAATTGCAAGGCTATTACAACATCAATGTTGATGAAGACAATAATCCTAGGAAGGTAAGCATTGTAGAAACAGAAGGCCAAAGATATTTAGAAGGACCAGGAGTTGAGTTACCATTCATTGGATAGCCAATCAAGATTATAAAAGTCAATATAGTTATAGATAAGACACCGAAGATTGCAAATGTTGGAGATTATTGGGATGTTTCCACTATTGACAAAATCACAGAGTTACTGCATGAATATCAAGACTTGTTCCCAACCAAGTTCACTGATATGAAGGGAATTAAAGGGCCTATGGGAGAGATGAGGATCCCTCTGAAGCCATATGAAAGACTAGTCAAACTGAGACCCTACAGGTTGAACCCTAAGTATAAGGTGAAAGTGAAAATTGAGCTCGACAGAATGTTGGAAACAAGAATTATAGAACCTGTCGAAGAATCAGAATGGATTAGCCATATGGTGGTGGAAGACAAGAAGACAAGAGAAATCAGGATCTGTGTAGATCTCAGGAAGCTGAATGATGCATGTTTGCATGACCCCTTACCTACACCATTCACTGACGAAGTGTTAGATAACGTGGGAGGTCAGTGAGTATATTCTTTTACAGATGGATTCTTGGGATACCATCAGATCCGAATTTCCAAGGAAGATCACCATAAGACCACATTTGCAACAGAATGGGGATACTACTAGTATACAGTGATTCGGTTTGGATTAAATAATTCCCCAACCATCTTTTCCAGGGTGGTGGTAAAAGCGTTCAAAGAGTTCCTACATAAATTTTTACAAGCATATTTTGATGATTGGACTGTTTTTAGTTTATTGAAAAATCATATTGAATGTCTAATGTTAATGTTGGACAAATGCAGGTTGTGTCAAATTGTCTTGAATCTAAAGAAATGCATCTTCTTCTCACCATTTGGAGTGTTGTTAGGACATATTATATGCAAGCAGGGATTGCTGGTAGATCCATCTAAAATTGCCATTATAAGTGATTTACCACTGCCTACTTCAGTCAAACAATTGTGCACTACGTTGAGACACACGGGATACTACAGGAAGTTCATTAAAGGATATGCCCAGATTACAGCACCCATGGAGAATATTTTGAAGAAAGACTATCAATTTCAATGGACAGAAGAGTGCCAGCAGAGCTTCGACAGACTGAAACAAAAAATGGTTACTGCGCCTATTCTGGTTTTCCTAGATTGGAGCAAGGAGTTTCACATACATGTTGATGCATCTTCTATTGCATTGGGAGTTTTGTTAGCACAACTAGGAATAGGAGACATCAACCACCCATTAGCCTTTTCTAGAAGGAATTTATCCATTGCTGAGATTAATTACACCACTACTGAGCGAGAGGGGTTAGCCATGGTGTAAGCACTGCAGAAATTTCGCCGCTACTTGTTGGGAGGACATTTTAAAATGTTCACTGATCACTCTGGATTGAAATACCTAGTCAACAAGCAAGTGTTGGGGGGAAGAATATGCATATGTCTTTTGCTATTTTATGAATATGACTTTGAGATCATAGTAAATCCAGGAAGAATGAACAAAGGTCCTGACCACTTGTCAAGGTTGGAACATGGCGAAGAGCCGACCAGTTTGGAGGATGCACTGCCGAATGCATAGTTACTCACCATTAGAAATATTCATGACCACTTTTCAGAGATAGTCCAACTCCTATCAACAGGAATGGCACCTAGCGATTATACAATTCCACAGAAGAAAAAGCTAGTAGTGCACGCTGTAGACTTTTCACTTATAGCAGGACAATTATACAAGATGGGACCTGATGAGATATTGATAATATGTTTTATAGAGGAAAAGTGATGCAGAATCTCATGAAGGCATCGCAGGAGGACATTACGCAGGGAATGCAACTACGTAGAAGGTTCTTAGAGCTGGCCTTTGGTGGCCTACCTTACATAGAGATGCTAAAGACTATTACAGAGCCTGTGATGTATGCCAAAGAGTTGGGAAACCGTCCATAAGAGATGAAATTCCATTAGCACCATAGATGACCCTACAATCATTTGAGAAATGGGCCATTGACTTTATGGGACCTATAAACCCACCCGGAAAGTGCACAGGAGCAAGATACATAATTACTAGCCGAAGCAAGAGCAGTTAAGGATTGCAGTGCAACTACAGCTGTGCGCTTCATATTTGATGACATTATAACTAGGTTTGGATGCCCAAAGATCTTTATGAGTGATCAAGTCATGCATTTCATAAATAAAACAGTTGAAGCCTTGACTAAGGAATTTGCAGTCCATCACCAGAAGAGCATGCCTTATCATCCACAAGAAAATGGGAAAGTGGAAGTATTCAACAAGATCTTGGAGACAACGTTGATGAATATTTGCAGTGTGAACAGGGATGAATGGGATTTAAGAGTGCCAGTAGTACTATGGGCCTACAGAACCACTTGCAAGAAGCTAACAGCATAGACCCCTTTTAAGTTGGTTTATGGTCTTGAAGCCATTGTTCCAATGGAATATTTGGTATCAAGCCTAAGAATTGTTGCCTTTACAGATATGGATGATACTAGCGTTGTTCGTGAAAGGCTTGCACAGTTGGTCAAACTAGAAGAAGACATATTTATTGCAGTATTCCATCATCAAGTACAAAAAGAAAGAGAGAAGGCCTACCATGACAGGCACATCAAGAAGAAGGAATTTAAACAAGGTAATCTAGTATTGGTATATGACACTAAGTTCATAAAAAATCCTGGGAAGTTAACAACGCATTGGCTCGGGCCATATGAGGTCACCTATGTTACAGAAGGAGGAGTTTCGTAGTTGAATACTTTGAAGGGGGAATGGAAGGAAGGATTAGTGAATCGGAGCTGGTTGAAATGTATTATGACAACCAGTTGCCCCGCAACTCTAAGTAAAAGCATAAGTAAAAGGGTCTAGGTACCAGTTGCAGTTGAAATTGGGTACAAGACATAGAAAAGATAGCCTGCACAAGGAAGGAGACGAGGCATGGAGAAGAAAACAGAGGCTGCACTGCGTAGTCTGAAGTCAAAGTAAAAAAGAAAGGTCAGATCTAAAGTGCCTCGGGACGAGTCACAAGTGAGTGTTAGGGGCTTGTTGGCCCTTGGTTATGGAAATAAGTGAAGATCAAGGAAGAAAAGGAAAAATGTGAACTACGCAGAAGACACAGTGACTGTTACTGGGTTGAAGTGAGCAATAGAGAAGAAAAGATGAAGCAAAGTAAAAGGAAGCAAGACGTTGAATGAGGATATTGAAAATGACAGATCAACAAGAAAGAAGGATCGTGGACAACTCAACAAGCGGGAAAATCCATCATTGGATGCTTTGGAGCACCATGAGAGAAGGAAGGAAAGACATGCTGGCGAAGACCTGAAAACGCGGGTCAAGTTGACCTAGGGTTTTGGCATCTAGGGTTTGTGACACCTAGGTTTCGACCTAAGGATGTCGGTGATCTATTGTAATGTATAAATAGAGGTCTGAAGGACCTGGGTTGTTGTTGTTTTTGATGATGTTATGATTATTGTTGTTGTCTTTGTCATTGTGTGATTGAGTGAGTAATATCGAGAGAGAAAGAAGTGTTGAGTACGAGAGCCTTCCATATTGTAAGATGTTTAGTTGTGTGCGAAGATCAACCCTGTAGCTAGGTGCACAGGGAGGGAAGAGATAGAGAGGAGAAGAAAGAAGATCTTCTATCTAATAGCGCAGACAAGAATTGTATGCTTCATCTTAATACATTATAAAGAACAGTTCTGTGGACGTAGCCCTAGAGAGAGGATGAACCACGTATATCTTATGTCATATGTGCAATTGGTGTTATATTCTTTGTTAGTGGTATATTGTTATTACATTACTTTGTTATATATGATAGATATATCTTGCGCAGTAGACCCTAGGAAGATAAAGAATAATAATAGATTGTTGTGTATCGATCACTTTGAATCCACTTTACATTCCTTCTAGTTGTAGACATCTTTGTCCTGCAACCCCCTCATATCTTCTTTGGGTGAGAATGCATCTACCTCGCAGGTGTTTCTGAAAGGGTAAGTAGCTAGGGCTTGTTGGTGCACTCTTGGATATGAACCCTAGGTATGCCCCTATGCCAACAGAAGGCTTGGCAAGTGATGAAGAGGAGGTAGAGGATCTTCGGGCTATGGAGCAGATCCAAGAAATCTTGCACGTGAAATATGAGAGGAAGAGGAGAGGTACAAGAGAAGAAGTAGAAGGAAACACTCATATCCATATCATTGTCAATGTGGAACCCATAAACCCATGTGTGACTAATACACCAAGAAAAACACCACTGTTTAGACAACTGAATTTCGGGAGGAGTAAGACAACATGAAGTACATCTACACAAGAAACAACAAATGGGGGAGCCAGTTCAAGAAGCTGTAGTCAAATATCTACACCGCACGGAGGTACTAGTTCAAAATTTAATATGGAGGGACATGACCCAACCATCAAGTTACCATAATTGAAAGGAGAAGTGTCGAAGGACCCGAAGAAACACATGTTTATCTGTGAAAATATTTGGGAAGAAAAACATATCACAGACGAGGACACTAAACTTGCACAGTTAGTTATCACATTAAGAGATCGTTAACTATACTGGTATATGATTTTAGCCACAAACAGTCTGTCAGCGATAACCAAAATGATTGGAGATATTAAAAATTTGTTGATAAATAAGTTCCAGAAGCCAAGTTTAGAGGAATAATACATGAATGAGATGATAGAGATTAGACAAAAACCAGAAGACTTTGTATGGGAGATTGACCAGAGATTTAAGAAACTGAAAGGAAAGTTGAAATATGTTATGACAGACATGCAGCATAGGCATATGTTCATCAATTCATTGTTACCGCACTTGAAATATCCATTGTGACAACAAAAGTTTCAGACATAGGAAGAGGCTCTGTAGGCAGCCCTACAACTGGAAGAGAACAAATATCAGAAGATAGATCTAGCCATCGAGGAGTTGAAGGAGGATCTAAAGAACTTAACATTTCAAATAAATCATAACAAGAACAACAACAAAAGGGAAGTCACTTGGTGTACCACACGTAGGATAGAAGTGTTGGATTACTGAGAGGGGGTGTGAATCAGTAATAGAGCAATTTAATCCATTTTAACCATATAATCCAAGTGTTATATCAATGAAGCATTATCATCCAATAACTGCAGAGTAAATAAGCAATGAACAAATGAACAATCATACACATACACAGTACACCAGTATTTTACGTGGAAACCCAAATCGGGAGAAAACCACGGAATGTTTTTTCTTATATGTCTTAAAGAATTACATTCATTGGAAGCACCAACTTCCTTTCTTTTCCAGCTGCAACTAGAAGGAGGCTCCAACCCCCTATTTTATCAGGCTACAACCTGAGGGAAGCTCCAACTCCCCAATTCCCTGGCTACAACCAGAAGGAGGCTACAACTCCCAATGTTCTCTGGCTACAACTAGAAGGTGGCTACAACCACCTGTCCTTACCCCGTCTTGCCACCCTGAAGTAGAAGTAGAATGATGGAACCACTGTCACACTATCACTATGAGATATACCGCTGTAAACCTATACCAATAAATCTGAACCATGCATCAACCTGTACCTCAACCTGTAATCAACTTGT
>SNQJ01S0085518.1:53753-65398 GCA_010110895.2 Picea sitchensis | reverse complement strand
CCCCCCCACCCCCAGTCGTTAAAGGTAGAACGGTCGGGGGGTCTGATATCACCTATCGATCGTAGATCTGAGTGTCGTTTTCTCATCCATTGATCTAGGCACACCCTTTAATCACAAAGTGTGAATCACATTACAATGCAAAAACTTAGGATAGTGCCATTTTGTGGGTTTTGCACTGCTCCCCTTCATTTTGTGACCAAGGGGTTAGGAAACAACATTCTAACATCAAAACAAAGAATTTCAACCTACTTTATGCTTGTTTTATTGAAATCCAAACAAACTAACCTATGTCCTAATCTATTTACCTAACACAATTAACCCAGATTAGACTGTTGGGCAAAAAATTACTCTACCCTGGGGCTATTTGATCAAGTTTAAACAGTTTGATCAAATTTATTCACTAGCTAACCTAACTAACTTGGCTAGGATTAAACAGTTTAGCCAAGGTTTATTCATTAATCCTATCAGCATAAATTCAAAAGACTTGACCATGGTTAGATTGTATGGATCAATACATTCTTATTGCATGGGGTTAATCATTTTTCTTTTCATACCCTCTTTTATTCTTTCTTTCTTTTTCTTTTCTTTTTTCTTTTCTTTTTTCTTTTATTTTCTTTTTCTATTGTTTTCTTTTTCTTTTCTTTCTTTTTCTTTTCTTTCTTTTTATTTTCTTTTTCTTTTCTTTTCTTTCTTTTGTAAATCATTTGCAGAATAAAATATTATTTACAACCAAAAATACAACAAGAGTAAAAACTTTCCAGTCACCAGTTGATCCTATGAAACATAGGGTTATAATAGTGGCTCCACCTGGGGATGGTGTTGTCCTTATGAGGTGCCAAGAACATGTTTCCTGATGTCTTGAAATATTTTCTCCATTTCTTCTTCTGCAAATTGATTTATTTTATTTTGAAAAATTGGTGGCACTAGTCTGTGGCTTAGGGCCTTCTCTAAAGGATTCAACCATCTGACCAACATCACCCACACATAACATGAATGTAAAAGAAATGGTTTGTACAATGGAAATGGATGGATAGGGTCTTTATTGGGGTGGTAAATAATGCTTCAGCATCCTGTCATTTATAGGTCCACCTGACATGTATGTTCCATCACTGTCTTTGAGAAAAAAATGTGTTATTTCCTCTAAATGATTGAATGATGTAAGGGTCTTTCCACAAGCTATCAAAATTTCCATGTTTACCCTTATCCTCATTTATGGAATCCCACTTCAACACCAAATTACCCAACTCAAAATCATCCTCTTTAGTTCTCTTATCATAAATCTTTTTGATACCTTCCTAGATAACCCGAGTCTTGTTATACACTTCTTCTCTAGACTGTTGCAACTGGATCATCTGATTTATTATTCTTTGGGTATCATTTGGCTCCTCTTTCACTTCCTACAATAGTTTAATAACAGGGGCCCCCAAAGAAGAAGGGAAAACTACCTCAGTACCATATACAAACTGGTATGGGGACATACCAATTGATCTTTTGGTGGTCAGTCTATCAACCCAAAGTGCATGAACTAACTTATTATGCCAGGACTTCTTGTTCTCTTATAGTGTTTTCTTAATGATATTCACCAGAATTTTACTTGAGGACTCAGCCAGCCCATTTCCCTAAGGGTAATAAATTGTGGAGTGTCCCAAAGTAATGTTGTACTGGCTAAAAAACTCTATAAGATTTTTGGATCTGAAGGCCGCTGCATTGTCAGTTATGATTTTCCTAGGACATCCAAAATGAGACATAATATTAGTTTCCAAGAATTTAATGATGACAGAGTCAGTGGCTTGCCTACATGGTACAGCTTCAATCCACTTTGTGAAATATCTTGTGGCTGTGAGGATCCACTTATGCTGGTTGGAAGAGGGTGGATTAATCTCACCAATAAAGTCCAAACCCCATTGTTGGAATGGAGATTCTACTAAAATAGGTTTGAGGGGCAGGGGAAAAAGTTTCCTTTTGCCTTCGAAGATTTGACACTTATGGGAGGAGGTCACATTTTGATGCACATCAACAAACAATGTGGGCCAGTAAAAACTAGATCTGAGGATCTTGTTAGCTGTGGTATTCCAACTAAGATTCCCACCACAGTCTCCTCCATGGAAATAATAGAATACCTTGTCATCTTCATCCTTTAGTAAGTAGTTAAGTAAGATACCTCCAGGTTCTTTCCAGTAAAGGTTTTCGTCTAGAATACAATATTTCAATGCTTTTAGTTTAATAAATCTAGCTTTAGTCTTAGTTAGACCAGGAGGAGCTTGTAAATTATGAAGGACAAAAATTAGGTCTGTGTACCAAGGAGATTTTAAGAATACCTCTTTTACATTTGGAGTCACTTGCTCTTCCTGCTTGTCAACTGCAGCCAAAAATTTAATGTCTAAAGCATGAAAATTGGATTCGGCCATCAATTTGGCCAAACCCTGACCCTTGATCAGTTTAGTGGGTTTTATTTCTATATCATATTCCAGAATAACAAGAATCCACTTTCCTCTCCTACCATCCGGATTATCCTGAGCCAAGATATCCTTCACCACTTCATTTGGAACATAGGCAATAATGTGAGAATGGAGAATATAAACTCTAAAATCTTTTATAGCTTTTACCAGGGCAAAAGCTTGTTTCTCCATTATATTGTAGTTCAATGCAGCATCTCTCAAAGACTTGTTGAAAAAGGCTATGGTTTGTTCGCACCCTTCACTATTTTTTTGCAATAGTACTATTGCGATGGTGTGTTCAGATGCGAAAGAGAACAAATAGAAGTCTTTGGTGTAATATGGACTGATCAAAATCGGGGCTTGTGTAAGTGCATGTTTTACTTTCTCAAATTATTGTTTAGACTCGATGTTCCATCTTATTTTGGTGTCTTTTTTCAACATATTTGTGATGTTCCTGAGAAGTTCAGCCAAATTGGGTATGAATCTTCTTAGGAAAATTATTTTACCAATGAATGATTGCAATTATTTAATGTTCCTAGGGTGTTCCATTTTCTGGATGGCCTCTATTCTGTTGGGGTCTATTTTAATTCCATCTTTAGAGATTATGTGCCCCAACAGCTTGCCTTCCTCTAAACCGAAAAGGGTTTTATTCGGATTCAATGAAATCCCAAATTTTCTGCACTTCTCAAACACTCGTCTAAGATGTTGTAAATGTTCCTCATCAGGTTTGGAGTAGGCAGTCACATCATCTAGATATATGACTATAAACCTACCAAGTTCATCCACAAAAGAAATATCCATTGCTCTTTGGAAGGTGGCACTACAATTCATCAAACCAAAGGGCATTTTCACATACATGAAAGTTCCCCAGGGTGTGGTGAAGGTTGTTTTATCCTGGTCATATGGGTGGACAAGGACTTGGTTATAGCTTGAGAAACCATCTAGTAAGGATATCCTACTGGCCCCAACTACCTTTTGTAATATGTGGTCCATTTTAGGAAAAGGGTAATTGTCTTTGAGGGAAAGTTTGTTCAGGTTTCTGAAATCAATGCAAAGCCTAATTTTGCCAGTCTTCTTTCTGTTAGGAACCAGATTAGAAATCCATTTGGAAAATCTCAAGGGGACCATAATTTTGGCATCATACATCTTTTTAATTTCCTTTTCTATCAGGGGGAGTAACTTGGGATTGATTCTCCTACGTTTTTGCCTAAAAGGTTTGTGTTCTTCTCTTATTGGGATTCTATGTTGTATGATACTTGTGTCATAAGATTTTAAATCCTCATAACCCCAAGAAAACACATCGACATATTCCTTAAACACCTCAATGTATTTGTGTTTTTTCTCAGGGGGTAAAGATTTGGAAAGTTTTATCATCTTGGGTTTTTCCTCTGTTCCTATGTTACACTCTTCGACCTCTTTACCACTAGCTTCAATCTTTGGCTTTTTCGCTACATCGTTAAAATCAAACAGTTCTTCTAACAGAACCAAACCTCTAGGTAAAACATTTTTTTTCAAATGTAAAATATCAGAGTCTACCTCATTTTCATTTATTTCATCTAAATCTACTTTATTTACACTATCACTTTCAAAAAGTGATTTATTTTCATTATCATCATCACTCTCTACATCTGTATTTGTACATTTGAAATCATTATTACACTGCAGGAAGTCTTCAATTTGATCATCGTTTCCAAATACCTGCCAGTATATGATGTTATATGGGATGGTTGGTTTGCACTTCACCTCTACTGTGTATTGGTGATTTGGTTTGAAAGGTATTTTTCATGTGGCTTATGAAGTAGCCAATCCATATGCTAGTATGTTCTAGCCTCTGGGCATTACCTGCAAGTCGATTTCAGTGAAACATTCTAAAAATTCTAAAACAAAATTTCTATAGGCTTTGAGTCTAGGATTATTAGTTGAATACTCACCTTTAATTTGTCTAATGACTAGTTCAGAATCACCTCTTACCATAATCTTTTTTGCACCAACCTTTTTCAGTAGTTTCAGGCCGAGCGTTAAATCTTTGTACTCAACTATGTTGTTGGTGCATTCGAAATTCAATTTGTAGGAGTGGCTTTCTGAATTCCTTGATTTGTGATTATGCAACCAAACTCCAGCTCCAGCTCCCTCTTTGCTCATAGATCCATCAAAACCCATACTCCAGAAATCAACACGTAGCTCATCACTTTCTAATGTTGTAGTGTTCTTTACCTCAGTGATTGCTTCATATTCTTTCATGTCAGGTGCATCATCTTCCAACTGAGAAATTCGATTATCCAGGTCACCATGATTGTACAATATGAATGAATCCATATCAGAGTGTGCAGAGTATAATGGGTAGTTGTGTGGTTTTTCCTGATTGTTCATCATATACTTCATCAAAGTCTCTATGTGCAGTCTTCTCTATTGTCCAAATACTGGGATGGTAGCATAATACATATCTAACTACAAAGTGCCTTTCAACTTAGCTCCCCAAGATCTAGATAACAACATACCATATTTCAGAGGAATGTCTGCAACCACAATATCCATCACCATACTTTTTGTTGGGATTTGAGTTAGGGTGATACATAAATGTTTAATTAGCCCTATACATTTGACCTTGCTAGAATCAAAAGAATGAAATTCCTTGTAGGCTCTATTGACATCAAGCCCCAACTTCTCCATCACATCTTTACGCATCAAGTTGTGAGAGGCATCAGAATCAAGCATAGCATTGTGTAATATTTTGTCATGAATATTCAGACTGATATAGAAAGGGGGAACAACACCATTATCAGTTTGTCCATCCACTTCAGGACCGAACAATAGCTCGGGTTGATCATCGGTAAGATTTACAGTGTCTGAGTGCGTTCCTGATCCAATATTCAATTCTTTTGTACCTATCTCTGGTTCAATGCTTAATTATTTAATCACCTACAACCTGTAATCATTTTTTCTCATCAGTTCGGACAGGGGAATAGGAATTTTCAATTTGGATAGTTCCCCTTCCAGGCTGAAAGTAGTGGAAGTTTTTCTTTGGCTCTGCACTTTTGGTTTTTCTATCATAGTTATTTGGATAGAAGCATTTGGCTGACTAGTATATGCGACCTCGGTTTGATTTGATCTTTGCAAAATTTCAGTATTTATTTTCGCAAAAGATTCGACATTATTCTTCTCAGGGGTTTTCTTGAGAGAAGTATCTGAGGCTTTCTTGGCCTCAATCATTTTCTTCGTTTCAGTATCCTTCTTTGTAGGATTATCGTTAGTCTTATTTCTTCTTAATTTATATTGTTTGTGCACCTCCATTATAGCATTCTCAAAATCTCGTTGTTCTGTTTCCTCTTCCTCCTCATTCACCTTTGTTTGTGAGAGGAGAAAAATCTCTTGTTCTTCCTGAGTAAGAAAAATGGAGTCATCATCGTGAACATCCATGAGGTTTATGTGAGTATCATCCAACTCTTTGATTACCTCCTCCCAATCATCAGTGTAATTCTCCTGAAGAGGTGGTCTTATCTGCTGATCAAGCCCCCTTTTCTCTCTTTGATCTCTTGGATCCCTCTGTCTGATATGGGGAGGGTTCCTTCTGAAGTTTAGATTTTTTAGCTGAGGGGCACGCTGATTTTCTCTGGGTTGATTCATGTCAGTGATGGTTAGTCTTTCCATCATTCTCTCCATAATTTTGACTATGGAATCTAGTTTAGCATATGAAGAAGATGTGGAAGGCTCTTCTTTGATTGTAACCCTTCTCTCTGTTCTTTGCCTGGCTCTTCTCGCTAACAGATTTTCTTCTACGCTTACTGCACTTTTCTGCATGTCTTCTAGAGTGACAGAATTCCTTTTCCTTAGTTGATATGACATATCAACATCAAATCCATCAGGGAAATTGATTAAATTCAAACCTTGTGGGGGTTTAATATCAGATGGAATTGCGTTATAAAGATTGTTGAAACAAATGCAGTAATCATGCACTGTTTCCCTTTGATTCCTTTTGATATTCTCATATTCTGATAAAATATGGAGAGGATTTTTATTTACTCCCATCTGTCAAGAAAACTCTGTTGGAAATCAGAAATGTCAATTATGGTAGTAGGGCATAAAGCTTTGAACCATTTTTTGACTTCTCCGATCAAAATCTGTGCAAAAAGTCTCATATGGACATCTGCTTCATCAACTTCCTGCAAATCAAAATAATCATTCATCTTATCAACATGTTGTTATGCATTCATAGGACCAGTACCATCAAACTGAAGAATTCTGGTTTGATATTCCTGAGGCATGGCATGTAAAGGAGCGGCCAATACCAAGGGAGCATATCTTGTTTCCATGATTGGTGGAGGAGGCTAAACAACAACTTGTGTGATTGGAGGGGAAGTGACAGAAGAAGTAGAAGAGGTAGGGCTAGGGGATGTAGAGTGAATTATTTCATGTTTGATGGACGTTGCAGCAATGGTTAGGGAAGAAAGTTCTACAGACTGTTGAAAGAGAGCCTGGTACAAATCTTGATCAAGATTTTCTACTAGATCTTCTAACTTGTTGAATTCTTGAAGGAAGCGTTGATCAAATTTTGTTCTGAGAGAAAGTATTTCAGGGGTTCTGGGTTTCAAGATGGTTTGATCTAGGATTGTCTCACTTACAAAGATTTCAGATTTTGTTCTAAAAAGGATTTTTTCAAAGTATATGTCAAACTCAATATCCTGGATGGAAACTAGCTTCTCTGGGAGAGAATTGGACCTATGAAGAGGATTGTGACTCCCATAAACTTCTACAATGTTTTTCTTTCTAAGTAACTTTTCTAGATCGTCTACTGTTGCTGCAGGTTTTGGATCAGGGTGAGATCTAGTGTAAACTCTTTTAGGAGCCATAATTTTAAATTTTAAGAAATCTAAACTAATATATACAAACTTTAACAACCTCTGAACATTATCTCTTTATAAGTTAGAATTTATGATCCGTTCAGAAATAAAGTTTTCTTTATCTAGGGAAAGAAATTGTAGGATGGAAGTTTGTTCAGTTCCCCAGTATGGTCGCCACTATGTTAATGCTCTGTAAATTCCCAGAGGTTGTCAAGAGGTAGAAGAAATTTATTAGAGTTAACTTTATCCAACCACTTCGAAAAGGAGATCTAGCCCTGCCAGTTTCAGAGAGGGATCTCTCTGTAAGATTTAGATATGTTTCAGGTTTCAGATATTAAGCTAGTTAAATAAATAGGACTATGTTGTTTGTTGTATAAAATGGTTGAAATATTGCTTACGCATCCATTAGGATATGGGGTCTGTGTTAAGGTTTGAGATCAGAGAACAACTTTTATTAGGTTTCTTCACAGGGCAGGATAATGAAAATGTTGGATCTTTGAGAATTGAAGTGATGGATAGCAGAAATAGATGAGATAATCAACTGTAATAAAGAAGCATTCAAGAATTTATTTATCACAATATCAGAATACAAACATTTAGATCTTCAAAAGCCAGAAATAGAGTATATGAAGATAAATTCTGCAACTTTAACTTATTTTAAATGATCAGATATAGAAAAAAAAGATAACTAAGTAATATAAACTATTCAACGAAGAGGAGTAAACATCACCAACACTAACACGTGGGAATTATGTAAATCTTCCTTTTTTATTACTGGTAGATCTCCTAAAAAAGATTACAGTTTACAGATTTCTTGGGCGTAAAGATCAACCCTCAATACTTCAAAGTCTAAAGTATTTATAGAGAAAATTACAATTTGGTCATGTCATTAATGATCAGGACATGGTAGAATCCAAATCTAACTAACTAGATAAAAAAATACAGAATTGTAGGAAATGCTAATGATCTATCGAATTCTTTATGTTGATTTTGGGGAAAGTTGTTGGTGAGTCATCAACTTGACTTTGACTGCTCCACGTGCTGACTTGGATGTACACCTCATCTTCTTATTCGATCAATTCACATAGGTCTTCCCATCTCTGCTGACTGGGAATAGTGACTTTGAGCAACCTTCGGTATACCTCATTTGTCTCTGTATACTTATCAAAGGTGGGCTTGGTGATGAAAATATACTTTATCTCATGCTGAATAATCAGGTCTAATTTCAGAGTTTCCAAAAAGGATTTTCCCATGATGTTGCCCTGTATGCCTGCAAACTTGGACCCATCCTTTGCCACTATGAGGATTTTTTTCTTGTATTCTGAGAGAGTAATCAACTTGTTATTGATCACAAATAAACTTGGAAGACCTTTCTTCTGCAAAGATTCAACCTTACTGAAAAACCTTTGTACTGCAACATCCATTGTATGAACTCTCTCCTCAAGTTGTAGCATTATCCACCTCTTGGTCAATACTTTCTTGACTTCAAGAATAGTGTCAGTGATGTCTTCAATTTGCAGGGCTTCCAACTCTTCTTTTGATTTAGAATTTAAGAATCTAATGATGTCGTTTGCCTTTGTAGGAATTTCTCCCAATTCATCCTTTATCCCGTCGATGGCCTATCTAGCTCTCTGCACTAGCTCATGTTGTTAAAACATAATTTGTATCAGGGGCCATATATCGATGACCGATTGGTAGATGTCCATCTAAATGTTTTCTTTAGCCTTTGATAGTTTCTTAGCCATGACTGTTTCCCTCTGCAGTTGTTGCAGTTCCTGTTTGAGCCTCTATGATTTATGCATCTTAGTGTGGTATCTAGCCTAGAATGTGGACTTGATCTTTTGGATAGTTTGAATCTCTTCATGTAGTTTTTTTATTTATGCCCCTTGCAGAGTCATGTCTTCCATCGCTTTTTCCAATTTCTCTACTACATCTGGAGCTGTCGTTGAGGTCACTGCTAGAATTTCCCCTGTAGTGGTTGATGTTGTCGTTGTTGTACTGACCCCTATGATAGGAACTGCATTCAATGGTATGACTTCCATTGGCACGTTCTGCTCCTTTTCCTTAACTAGCTTGTCCATCTCGGCTTCCATTTCTTTAATATGAGCATTCTGCTCCATGATTAATTTCAACATATATTCTTTATGGCCTTCAATCTCGGCCATCTCTTTAGTCTGTGGGTCTTTAGTAGAGATATTTTCAATTGTTTCTTCAAGGAGGCTATGTTTTCATTCTTCTTTTTGACAAGATATTCTTCTTCTTTTATATTGGATGGATCATATCCAATTATGAGCACTAGTTCTTCCAGCGACTTTATTTTTTTATCCTTTACCAAAGAGGACACCTTCTCTAGTTTCAGCTGAGTCTGGACATTGTTCAAGGAAACTTGCAATTTTGTTGCAGTCGTGAAGGTGTTTTCCAAGGTGGAGAAGATAATTTCTCCAGCCTGTCTGTGCAAATCCATCTGATCAGATGGGTGTACTTTTGCAGCATCAAACTTGAATGTTGCCCTTTTATAATCAAAAATTATTTTGGGTTGAGGCACATGTGCCTACAAGTAGGCCATGCACATTCTCCCCTTCTATGTATCAAAAGAATATAGTAATCTATGTTGGGTTGGGGATGTTTGTTTGCAAAATTGGGCATAGGTATTGTTTGTCAGCTTCTCGTTTTTCTTCTTAATCAGGTTATATTTCTCAAAGAGATTCAGTCTTGCATGCTCCTATGTAGCTATGTTCGTTAATGTTGTATCACCTTGCTTCATCGAAGAGGAGGTAGACATCGTCGGTTGGATTCCTCAAGAAAAAGGAGAATGTTCACCTTCCATGATTGTAGTAGACTAAGTCTCTTCTCCACCAGACCTATCAGGTGTATCACTGGTCTTGGGCCTTTTCCTATAAACCTAGAAATCATCTGTTGAGACTTMAATAACTGAGGGAGATACATCTTTCCTGGGTATTTTCTTTGTTGGTTCCTGAGGAGTAGTGGTCTGTAAAATACTAGCAGAGGGGGGATGTTGTTCTATATCTATCAGAGTGTTCTCCTCCCACTCTATCTAGTTCATGAACCTCTCAATTTCTGGTTTAGGAACATGAGCATATGGAGAGGTTTTATTCCTTAGTTTGGTTTCTACGATGACAACACAAGGATTGTAATGCCATGGGAAATTTTGCATGAACTTCATCTCCCGTAACAACTTGTTTGCTTCTTCTCCTATCACTCTACTATTGCAAATGAAAGAACCTATTTGACCTTTAATCCTGAGTTGTTGTTTCTTTTTAAGGGCCACAAAATGAATATCATTAGAGTTTATCATTTGTCTGATATACTCCAGGGAGAATATTCTGACAGGTAGGAACTTGGGCATCTTGTAGGTGGCCATCTCACATCCGTAGATTCTGATATCTGTCTGATCCTGGTACAAATACAAATCCCTTGTTTTAGAAAGGTTTGATAGGTGCAGGATCCTTTGAATCTCTTTGTTTATTCTGGTTTCTTTCCGTCCAATCAACATGCTTACCACTGGGTGGTAAAATTGGTCGATGAAATGTTTAAAACCGAACTCAGACAAGCTCCTTCTTAACAAGGATGTCTAGTTTGTAACTGGTTGTGGATTACCATCTTTGTCGAGCTTATGTAGGAAGAAATACAACTTCTCTGAATGAAAAAATAGGAATATGTAGGCTAGTATTGATCAATACCTGAACATGCCTTCGGTGGGAAAATTGAAAAGTTGCTCGTGAATGTTATCGGCCAGAAACTGGCTAAAATTGAACTGGGTGGTGGCCTTTTCTTCGGTGGAGAAAATGGACAAGAAACCCAAGATGGGTTCGTCCATCGAGTTGTCTAAATAATACCCGAGCAGACAAAACAGGGATGAAATGACTTGGTTACATTTTGCTAAGAACATGGAGGAATGGTAGGGGGAATTTTTCTTGGGAAATTGGGCACTGTCTGGGAGGAAAACCTCAAAAATTTGCGCTCTCTGGGGAAAAGATAATTTCTAGTATATTTCGGTTAGAATATCAATGGTAAAAGGAGAGAGGTATTTGGCTCTGGGAATTTGCATCATCTGGTCAATGGTTTCTGGTGTAATGGTGAATAGGGTCTCTCCAGATGATGAAACAATAGCTCTCTAATTGGGAAGATAGTGCGCCTGGCACTTGAGGGTGAACTCGGGGAAATGATGAATTTGGGGAAAAAGATACAGTGGGATATTGGACTCCCAGAGTCCAATCTTGTCACTCTTGTCCAAGAAGGTGTCTTTGAACCATGAGTGTAATTTAGCAAAATAGAACTCGTATTTGGGTTCTGAAATTAGGTAATCCTTGTCGACCAAAGGGATCTGGTCGAGGTCGATGGGAGGCGG